>MU106802.1:36383-58243 GCA_012274485.2 Sinapis alba | reverse complement strand
CCTCTTGATCATGATGACCTGAATCCTCTTGATGCTGCTCTTGCACTCCTGATTCAGATCCATTCCCCCTCTCATGATCAAGAGGAATTGTTCTTCCAGCTTCTTCACACTGATCAGAAGGAGCTCTCATTTTTGGTTGCTGATCTTGGGACATGTTTATCCCTAGCTTCTCTAATACAATCCTAAGAGTTGTTGCCTTTTCTGATGGTGCTTGAGATAGATCCTCCAAATCTTCCCACTTATGCTTGTCATAATACCCTTTTGACTCCACAAATTTGACATCTCTAGACACCAGAACTCTCCTTGTCTCTGGATCATAACACTTGTATCCCTTCTGGGTTATTGAATACCCAATGAACATGGCTTTTGTACTCTTTGCCTCCAGCTTGTTTCTCTGCTCTCCTGGAACCAAGACATAGCATAAGCACCCAAAGACTCGCAGGTGATCAATATATGGCTTGTTCCTGTTCAACACTTCAAATGGAGACAGATCCTTCAATATCTTAGTTGGTACCCTGTTGATAAGATAGCAAGCAGTCTGAACAGCATCACTCCAAAACCGTTTTGGAACATTTCCATGAAACATCATTGATCTAGCAACCTCCATCAAGTGCCTATTCTTCCTCTCAGCAACCCCATTCTGCTGTGGTGTGTAAGGACAGCTGGTCTGATGCACAATCCCATGCTTTGCTAGATGATTCTTGAAGGCGTGACTGGTGTATTCACCTCCATTGTCTGACCTTAGTACCTTCACAGTAGCATTGTAATGGTTAGTTACATATGCCTGGAAGTTTATAAATGCATCTAGTACTCTATTCTTAGATGGAAGCAATGTAATCCAAGTATACTTAGACTTATCATCTATGAATGTAACAAAGTACTTCTGATTGTCCCTAGACACACATGGAGATGTCCAAACATCAGAGTGAACCAGATCAAAACACTTCTCATATATAGTCTCTGATGTTGGAAAAACAGTCCTACAATGTTTCCCTAATAGGCAAGCCTCACACTCCAAATGATTGAATGACAAAGTAGGTAAAATACGTTCAATTGCACGAGTATGAGGATGTCCCAATCTAGCATGCCAAGTAATGCTATCAATTCTATCAGTAGCACTACTTAAGCAAACAGAATCAAAGGGTTTAGAGAGCTTAGCCATTTGAAGATGGTAGAGCTCATTCCTGCTGTCTCCTGATGTACTCAGGTTTTAACCACTAAAACCAACCACAAGTGCACGGGAGTGCGCGGTAGTATATAGGGATCGAATTCCTCAGAGACCAAGGTTACACTATAAAGCTTCGAGAGAAAAGTCAAGCTAGAGCGAGAGGAATTTATTTTGATTGTTTCAGTTCAGAAATGTAAATAACAATATGTAAATTAAGTTTCATAGATGAATAAAAACGCTAGGCCATGGGTATTCTCAGGGAAACATAAATCAAGTTTATGAATGCTAGACAGGGGATTCAGATTTAAACCGCTCTCGAACTCAAACAACAAGCATAGTTTAGTTAACTTTCGGTAAACTGAACCCTATAAATTAGAAATCTAAAGATCAACTTCCGTTTTATCTAGAATTCTAATCAGGCAATTTAGCAAGTTTGAATTGTTCACAAGTTTCCTAATAACGACTGCCGTCGGTTACAAACACTTGTTCATCTAGATTCGTTTCAGGAGTTTAAACAGTCATTTTTGATGATTTTAAACAACCTAGAGATCATGAACTAGGTGCGCAGTCCAGTTCAAGCAATAAGATACATCTAGATGAAGAACCTACGGGATTAACCCCTATCTAACATGTCAATCTCAATGATTCATGGATCCCTTGGATTCACCCTAGCCTAACTGTAGGATTACTCAGACATGAAATGAAGAACACAGAGAATAACATATTGATTCATTGAATAGAAACGTGAAATCAAATAGGGTTCAGAAAGAGCTTCTCTGTCAAGAGTCTAGATTTCTTCTCCCTAGAGCTTGCAATCTCCAAAAGCCAAAAATCAATCCAATGTAAAATGAAAACGTACTGAGAAAAACACTCAGCAACTGCAACAAATAGGGTTCAACACGTTTTTCACAAAATCCCTAAACAAAACCGGTTCAAACTTGAATAAAACTGAGAAATCCGATTTTCTTGCGCGCAGGCCGGTCTGGATCGACCACGGGATCGATCGATCCAGGAGTGGATCGGTCGATCTGCATGATGAAGATCGACTCCCTCCTTATCTCGGTCGATCAAAATGTGTTCCGCAAATCCGTGCAAAAACGGATCGACCAGGCAATCGATCGATCCAGGAGGGGATCGATCGATCCATGCTATGAGGATCGACTGGCTATTTGCTCGGTCGATCGGAATTTGTCCCGCACAAAAGAGCCGAAATTTCTTCTTGGGATCGATCGATCCACTCCCTGGATCGATCAATCGGTCTCTATTTCGCCCATTCTTCTTTTCCTTGCTCCCTGTGCTCAAAACTTCATCCTAAAGCATTCCTGACCTGAAAAGACTCGATAAACAAGAACAAAACTCGAAAAACGGTTGAAAACATGAGTTAGAATACGCTAAAACGCAATATATCATCTCCCCTGCCAATAACTCGTCCAGACTTCAGGTCCTGAAACTCAACTTCATTTGGCTTGAAAACCACTTGACAATCAAGATCAACAGTTGCTCTCTTCACTGATATCAGGTTAGATGTGAACCGAGGCAGATAGAAGGCAGCTGAGTCTTTTTCAAACAGCTTTAGATTTCCTATCCCTTCTATTGGGATCCTATCACCATTAGCTATCATGACACTCCCTGTGGTGGCTTTAATATCACTCATCAAACTCCTATCACTGATCATATGATGGCTTGCTCCAGAATCAATTATGATAGGTTTTGAGGCTATGGTATGCATACCCTGTTTCTTGGTTGCAGCCAAGGCTTGTATCTGCTCAATTAAAGCCCTCCATTCCTTCCTGGTGATAGGATCATCTGCTCCTGCTGTCTCATGCTCCCTCACTACCATTCTTCCTTCCACTGAGTCACCCATGAAAGCTGAGTAAGAACACTCTCCTTTAATGAGTTGCTGCGCCACTTCCTTAACCATCCTCATATCAAGACTGTTTCCTAGATACCCAGACACTCTGCTCTTCTTCAAACGTTTTCCCATCATGATCCATGTCTTGGAAAGCTTTCTCAGTCTTCCCCTCTTACACCTTGTACCATCCTTCCTACAAGTTGGTTTCTTGGTCTTCTCACACACCTCACAAACATTTTGAACAATCTCATATATACCATCCACAAGAAGGCTCAAGACTGTATCTTGTTCCAGCCTCTCTTTCATACCTTTAGGATCTGATATGCTTGGTCTCAACCCATCCATTTCAGACCATAAGTACTTCAGCTTCCCCAAAAGCTGATGGATCTCGTCCTTTCCTTGTCTCAAGTCACTAACAGCTCTCTTGACTTCATAGACCTTCATCAGATTGGACTTGTTCCCATGGGCTGTTTCAATCTCACACTTTGTAGTGTCTTCTTGAACAGCTTTCTCTTCATCCTTCAGACTTAGTGTCTGACCATCTCCAATAGCCATTCTCACTAAAGGCTCCCCCTTTACATGAATACTCCATAACCAGCAGCTTTTCAAAGCTGTCTTTGCCCATCTTGACCAAACCCCATTGATTTCTCCTTCAAGCTTTACTGGAATACTAGATCTCTGCTTCATTTCCTTGTTGAGCTTGTTTGTTACCATCAGGAAACTCCAAACAAACTCAGAGAATGAAGAACAGAACCTAAGGACACCAAGAGCACTCAAGAACACCAAGAACACAAACCCAGATTTTGCCAAGCAAACCCAATAACACACACTCCCACCCTTCTAGTAACCTTGCTCTGATACCATAAACACTTTTGTGTTTGTAGAGTGTGAATCTAAATCTGAGAGAAAGAGATTAAGAGAATAGAGAGAATAGAGAGAGTAGAGAGAATAGAGAGAATAGAAACTCAATACTGTGAGTTTAGAGTGTATCTAGATGAAGAACATGAAGAACATTTGTAGAGTGAGAGAGGGAGAGTTCGAAACCGAGAGAGAGAGAAGGAGAAGAAATGTTTCTCTTATTTCTTAATCAATTCAGAACTTGGTACATGTCTTTAAATAGACTAACAATATAATAAAAAATGCATACAAGTTGACTAGAGAAAAGAATAAACAAAGGAGGCCTGGCTTGTGGCAGGACTGATCTGTGGCAGGTCTGACCCATGGCAGAGGCGCGCCCAGCAAGGTTGGAAAGGGACAGGAGCCAACGGTCTTCTTCCTTAACTCCACCCGTGACTTTCTTCATTCTCGGCTCCCTCCTCTTTGTCGACCATCTCCTTTCATTCTGATTTAAGTGAGCTTCCCTCCTTCTCAAGGTAAGCCTTTGCTTGTCTTGCAAGGTGCGTTAGGTCACTCCTTGACCTAACTGTACGGACAAGCTACTACATCATTCCTTGATCATCCGAGTGCTTCTCTTGCTTTGATCTCTTCTTCTTTATCACACTTGTTTCTTATTGATGTAACTAAACTCTTTATCTTCTTATTGCTTCATTTTCACAAATACTTCATTAATTGATTCAGATGAGAGGTTACAAGTTATAAAGGGATTACAATCATGCCTAGGTTCAATGAATTCAACCTGGACATACAAGCATGTGAGGTCAATACAAATACTTGGCTGAGAGGCTCCACATGCTTGGACAGGCTGGAAAGTAGCTCTTCCTTTGCAGCTGTGGTCTCACCTTATCCTCCCACCTTATCCTGACTGCATGGGCGAATTTCTCCTATCCAGATTGGATAAATGCAAGGTAACTTCTCATCTTGACATAGTTACCTTCATCCATAGTTACTGAGGTAACTTTCCAAAGTTACTGTGGTAAGTTTGGAGTTACTGTCTCAATCTCACCCCTTCTCTTCTATAACTGATCCCTGAACCTCCAAGACTCCATCTCTTCATTACCTTCCTCTCAACATTTAGCATGTTTGGACATATGGCAAGTTCTTGAAGCTTCTAATCAAACTAGGATGAATCACTATGTAAGAAGCTTGATTTGGAACAATTATTCAGTGGAGATTATCCATGAAGTTGAATAAATCCCAAAGGAGTTATGTTTAAGAAGTTATTCCACTTTCTAATCAGGATATCCATGTTTAGCCTGTTTTGACATATGGCATGTTCTGCAAGCTTCTAATCAAACCAGGATGAATTACTATGTAAGAAGCATGATCTGGAACCATTATTCAGTGAAGAGTATCCATGAAGTTGAATCAATCCCAAAGGAGCTATGTTTAAGAAGTTATTCCACTTTCTAATCAGGATATCCATGTTTAGCCTGTTTGGACATATGGCAAGTTCTTCAAGCTTCTAATCAAACTAGGATGAATAACTATGTAAAAAGCTTTATTTGGATCCATTAATCAATGGAGAGTATCCATGAAGTTGAATAAATCCCATAGGAGTTATGTTGAAGAAGTTATTTCACTTTCTAATCAGGATATCCATGTTTAGCCGGTTTGGACATATGGCAAATTCTTCATGCTTCTAAACAAACCAAGATGAATCACTATGTAAAAAGCTTGATCTGAAACCATTATTCAGTGGAGAGTATCCATGAAGTTGAATAAATCCCAAAGGAGTTATGTTTAAGAAGTTATGCCACTTTCTAATCCGGATATCCATGTTTAGCATGTTTGGACATATGACAAGTTCTTCAAGCTTCTAATCAACCCAAGATGAATCACTATGTAAAAAGCTTTATTTGGAAACATTAATCAATGGAGATTCTTTCATGAAGTTGAATAAATCCCATAGGAGTTATGTTGAAGAAGTTATTCCAATTTCTAATCAGGATATTTATGTTTAGCCTGTTTGGACATATGGCAAGTTGTTCAACCTTCTAATCAAACCAGGACGAATCACTATGTAAAAAGCTTTATTTGGAACCATTAATCAATGGAAATTTATTCATGAAGTTGAATAAATCTCATACGAGTTATGTTGAAGAAGTTATTCTACTTTTTAATCATGATATCCATGTTTAGCTTGTTTGGACATATGGCAAGTGCTTCAAGCTTCTAATCAAACCAGGATGAATCACTATGTAAGAAGCTTGATTTGGAACCATTATTCAGGTGGAGAGTATCCATGAAGTTTAATTAATCCCAAAGGAGTTATGTTTAAGAAGTTATTCCACTTTCTAATCAGGATATCCATGTTTAGCATGTTTGGACATATGGCAAGTTCTTGAAGTTTCTAATCAAACCAGGATTAATCACTATGTAAGACGCTTTATTTGGAACCATTATTCGGTGGAGAGTATCCATGAAGTTGAATAAATCTCATAGGAACTATGTTGAAGAAGTTATTCCACTTACTAATTAGGATATCCATGTTTAGCTTGTTTGGACATTTGGCGAGTTCTTGAAGCTTCTAATCAAACCAGGATGAATCACTATGTTACAAGCTTGACTTGGAACCATTATTCCGTGGAGAGTCTCCATGAAGTTGAATAAATCCCAAAGGAGTTAGGTTTTAGAAGTTATTCCACTTTCTAATCAGGATACCCATGTTTAGCCTGTTTGGACATATGGCAAGTTCTTCAACCTTCTAATCAAACCAGGACGAATCTCTATGTAAAAAAGGTTTATTTGGAACCATTAATCAATGGAAATTTATTCATGCAGTTGAATAAATCCCATACGAGTTATGTTGAAGAAGTTATTCCACTTTCTAATCAGGATATCCATGTTTAGCCTGTTTTTACATATGGCAAGTTCTTCATGCTTCTAAACAAACCAAGATGAATCACTATGTAAGAAGCTTGATTTGGAACCATTATTCAGTGGAGAGTATCCATGAAGTTGAATCAATCCCATAGGAGTTATGTTTAAGAAGTTATTCTACTTTATAATAAGGATATCCATGTTTAGCTTGTTTGGACATATGGCAAGTTCTTCAAGCTTCTAATCAAACCAGGATGAATCACTATGTAAGAAGCTTGATTTGGAACCATTATTCAGTGGAGAGTCTCCATGAGGTTGAATCAAACCCATAGGAATTATGTTTAAGAAGTTATTCCACTTTATAATAAGGATATCCATGTTTAGCTTGTTTGGACATATGGCAAGTTCTTCAAGCTTCTAATCAAACCAAGATAAATCACTATGTAAGAAGCTTGATTTGGATCCATTATTCAGTGGAGAGTATCCATGAAGTTTAATAAATCCCATACGAGTTATGTTGAAGAAGTTATTCCACTTTCTAATCAGGATATTCATGTTTAGCCTGTTTTGACATATGGCAAGTTCTTCATGCTTCTAAACAAACCAAGATGAATCACTATGTAAGAAGCTTGATTTGGAACCATTATTCAGTGGAGAGTATCCATGAAGTTGAATCAATCCCATAGGAGTTATGTTTAAGAAGTTATTCCACTTTATAATAAGGATATCCATGTTTAGCCTGTTTGGACATATGGCAAGTTCTTCAAGCTTCTAATCAAACCAGGATGAATCACTATGTAAGGAGCTTGATTTGGAACCATTATTCAGTGGAGAGTCTCCATGAAGTTGAATAAATCCCAAAGGAGTTATGTTTAAGAAGTTATTCCACTTTATAATAAGGATATCCATGTTTAGCCTGTTTGGACAAATGGCAAGTTCTTCAAGCTTCTAATCAAACCAGGATGAATCACTATGTAAGAAGCTTGATTTGGAACCATTATTCAGTGCAGAGTCTCCATGAAGTTGAATAAATCCCAAAGGAGTTATGTTGAAGAAGTTATTCCACTTTCTAATCAGGATATCCATGTTTAAACTGTTTTGACATATGGCAAGTTCTGCAAGCTTTTTTCAAACCAGGATGAATTACTATGTAAGAAGCTTGATTTGAAACCATTATTCAGTATAGAGTATCCATGATGTCGAATAAATCCCAAAGGACTTATGTTAAAGAAGTTATTCCACTTTCTAATCAGGATATCCATGTTTAGCATGTCTGGACATATGGCATGTTCTTCAAACTTCTAATCAAACCAGGATGAATCACTATGTAAGAAGCTTGATTTGGAACCATTATTCAGTGGATAGTATCCATAAGTTGACTAAATCCGAAAGGAGTTATTCTTAAGAAGTTATTCCACTTTCTAATAGGGATATCCATGTTTAGCCTGTTTAGACATATGGCAAGTTCTTCAAGCTTCTAATCCAACCAGGATGAATCACTATGTAAAATGCTTGATTTGGAACCATTATTCAGTGGATAGTATCCATGAAGTTGAATAAATCCCAAAGGAGTTATGTTTAAGAAGTTATTTCACTTTCTAATCAGGATATCCATGTTTAGCCTGTTTGGACATATGGCAAGTTCTTCAAGCTCCTAATCCAACCAGGATGAATCACTGTGTAAGAAGATTTATTTGGAACCATTATTTTGTGGAGAGTATCCATGAATTTGAATAAATCCCAAAGGAGTTATGTTTAAGAAATTATTCCACTTTCTAATCAAGATATCCATGTTTAGCTTGTTTGGACATACGGCAAGTTCTTCAAGCTTCTAATCAAACCAGGATGAATCACTATGTAAAAAGCTTGATTTGGAACCCTTATTCAGTGGAGAGTCTTTCATAAAGTTGAATAAATCCCATAGGAGTTATGTTGAATAACTTATTCCACTTTCTAATAAGGATATCCATGTTTAGCCTGTTTGGACATATGGCAAGTTCTTCAAGCTTCTGATCAAACCCGGATGAATCACTACGTAAGAAGCTTGATTTGGAACCATTATTCAGTGGAGAGTATCCATGAAGTTGAATCAATCCCATAGGAGTTATGTTTAAGAAGTTATTCTACTTTATAATAAGGATATCCATGTTTAACCTGTTTGGACATATGGCAAGTTCTTCAAGCTTCTAATAAAACCAGGATGAATCACTATGTAAGAAGCTTGATTTGGAACCATTATTCAGTGGAGAGTCTCCATGAGGTTGAATCAATCCCATAAGAATTATGTTTAAGAATTATTCCACTTTATAATAAGGATATCCATGTTTAGCTTGTTTGGACATATGGCAAGTTCTTCAAGCTTCTAATCAAACCAGGATAAATCACTAAGTAAGAAGCTTGATTTGGATCCATTATTCAGTGGAGAGTATCCATTAAGTTTAATAAATCACATACGAGTTATGTTGAAGAAGTTATTCCACTTTCTAATCAGGATATCCATGTTTAAACTGTTTTGGAACCATTATTCAGTGGAGAGTATCCATGAAGTTGAATCAATCCCAAAGAAGTTATGTTTAAGAAGTTATTTCACTCTCTAATCAGGATATCCATGTTTAGCCTTTTTGGACATATGGCAAGTTCTAGTAGCTTCTAATCAAACCAGATTGAATCACTATGTAAGAAGCTTGATTTGGAACCATTATTCAGTGGAGAGTATCCATGAAATTGTATCAATCCAAAGGAGTTATGTTTAAGAAGTTATTCCACTTTCGAATCAGGATATTCATGTTTAGCCTGGTTGGACATATGGCAAGTTCTTCAAGCTTCTAATCAAACCAAAATTAATCACTATGTAAGAAGCTTGATTTGGAACCATTATTCAGTGGAGAGTATCCATGAAGTTGAATCAATCCCAAAGGAGTTATGTTTAAGAAGTTATTCCACTTTCTAATCCGGATATCCATGTTTAGCTTGTTAAGACATATGGCAAGTTCTTGAAGCTTCTAATAAAACCAGGATGAATCACTATGTAAGAAGCTTGATTTGGAACCATTATTCAGTGGAGAGTATCCATGAATTTGAATAAATCTCAAAGGAGTTATGTTGAAGAAGTTATGTTAAAGAAGTTATTCCACTTTCTAATCAAGATATTCATGTTTAGCATGTTTTGACATATGGCAAGTTCTGCAAGCTTCTAATCAAACAAGGATGAATTACTATTTAAGAAGCTTGATTTGGAACCATTATTCAGTGGAGAGTACCCATGAAGTTGAATAAATCCCTAAGGAGTTATGTTTAAGAAGTTATTCCACTTTCTAGTCCAGATATCCATGTTTAGCATGTTTGGACATATGGCAAGTTCTTCAAGCTTCTAATCAAACCAAAATTAATCACTATGTAAGAACCTTGATTTGGAACCATTATTCAGTGGAGAGTATCCATGAAGTTGAATCAGTCCCAAAGAAGTTATGTTTAAGAAGTTATTTTACTTTCTAATCATGATATACATGTTTAGCCTGTTTGGACATATGGCAAGTTCTTCAAACTCCTAATCAAACCAGCATGAATCACTATGTAAGAAGCTTTATTTGGAACCATTATTCAGTGTAGAGTATCCATGAAGTTGAAAAAAATCCCAAAAGAGTTATGTTTAAGAAGCTATTCCACTTCCTAATCAAGATATCCATGTTTATCATGTTTGGACATATGGCAAGTTCTTGAAGCTTCTAATCAAACCAGGATGAATCACTATGTAAGAAGCTTGATTTGGAACCATTATTCAGTGTAGAGTATCCATGAAGTTGAAAAAAATACCAAAGGAGTTATGTTTAAGAAGCTATTCCACTTCCTAATCAAGATATCCATGTTTATCCTGTTTGGACATATGGCAAGTTCTTGAAGCTTCTAATCAAACAAGGATGAATCACTATGTAAGAAGCTTTATTTGGAACCATTATTCAGTGTAGAGTATCCATGAAGTTAAATAAATCCCATAGGATTTATGTATAAGAAGTTATTCCACTTTCTAATCAGGATATCCATGTTTAGCATGTTTGGACATATGGCAAGTTCTTCAAGCTTCTAATCAAACCAGGATGAATCACTATGTAAAAAGTGTTATTTGGAACCATTAATCAATGGAGAGTCTTTCATGAAGTTGAATAAATCCCATAGGAGTTATGTTGAAGAAGTTATTCCACTTTCTAATCAGTATATCCATGTTTAGCCTGTTTTGACATATGGCAAGTTCTGCAAGCTTCTAATCAAAGCAGGATGAATTACTATGTAAGAAGCTTGATTTGGAACCATTATTCAGTGGAGAGTATCCATGAAGTTGAATCAATCCCAAAGGAGTTATGTTTAAGAAGTTATTCCACTTTCTAATCCGGATATCCATGTTTAGCTTGTTAAGACATATGGCAAGTTCTTGAAGCTTCTAATAAAACCAGGATGAATCACTATGTAAGAAGCTTGATTTAGAACCATTATTCAGTGGAGAGTATCCATGAAGTTGAATAAATCTCAAAGGAGTTATGTTGAAGAAGTTATGTTAAAGAAGTTATTCCACTTTCTAATCAAGATATCCATGTTTAGCTTGTTTTTACATATGGCAAGTTCTGCAAGCTTCTAATCAAACCAGGATGAATTACTATTTAAGAAGCTTGATTTGGAAGCATTATTCAGTGGAGAGTATCCATGAAGTTGAATAAATCCCTAAGGAGTTATGTTTAAGAAGTTATTCCACTTTCTAATCCGGATATCCATCTTTAGCATGTTTGGACATATGGCAAGTTCTTAAAGCTTCTAATCAAACCAAAATGAATCACTATGTAAGAACCTTGATTTGGAACCATTATTCAGTGGAGAGTATCCATGAAGTTGAATCAATCCCAAAGGAGTTATGTTTAAGAAGTTATTCCACTTTCTAATCATGATATACATGTTTAGCCTGTTTGGACATATGGCAAGTTCTTCAAACTCCTAATCAAACCAACATGAATCACTATGTAAGAAGCTTTATTTGGAACCTTTATTCAGTGTAGAGTATCCATGAAGTTGAAAAAAATCCTAAAGGAGTTATGTTTAAGAAGCTATTCCACTTCCTAATCAGGATATCCATGTTTAGCATGTTTGAACATATGGCAAGTTCTTGAAGCTTCTAATCAAACCAGGATGAATCACTATGTAAGAAGCTTGATTTGGAACCATTATTCAGTGTAGAGTATCCATGAAGTTAAATAAATCCCAAAGGAGTTATGTTTAAGAAGTTATTCCACTTTCTAATCAGGATATCCATGTTTAGCATGTTTGGACATCTGGCAAGTTCTTGAAGCTTCTAATCAAACCAGGATGAATCACTATGTAAGAAGCTTGATTTGGAACAATTATTCAGTGGACAATATCCATGAAGTTGAATAAATCCCAAAGGAGTTATGTTTAAGAAGTTATTCCACTTTCTAATCAAGATATCCATGTTTAGCCTGTTTTGACATATGGTAAGTTCTGCAAGCTTCTAATCAAACCAGGATAAAATACTATGTAAGAAACTTGATTTGGAACCATTATTCAGTGGAGAGTATCCATGAAGTTGAATCAATCCCAAAGGAGTTATGTTTAAGAAGTTATTCCACTTTCTAATCATGATATCCATGTTTAGCTTGTTTAGACATATGGCAAGTTCTTGAAGCTTCTAATAAAACCAGGATGAATAACTATGTAAGAAGCTTGATTTGGAACCATTATTCAGTGGAGAGTATCCATGAAGTTGAATAAATCCCAAAGTAGTTATGTTGAAGAAGTTATTCCACTTTCTAATCAGGATATCCATGTTTAGCATGTTTGGACATATGGCAAGTTCTTCAAGCTTCTAATCAAACCAAGATGAATCACTAAGTAAAAAACTTTATTTGGAACCATTAATCAATAGAGATTCTTTCATGAAGTTGAATAAATCCCAAAGGAGTTATGTTTAAGAAGTTATTCCACTTTCTAATCAAGATATTCATGTTTAGCCTGTTTTGACATATGGCAAGTTCTGCAAGCTTCTAATCAAACCAGGATGAATTACTATGTAAGAAGCTTGATTTGGAACCATTATTCAGTGGAGAGTATCCATGAAGTTAAATCAATCCCAAAGGATTTATGTTTAAGAAGTTATTCCACTTTCTAATCATGATATCCATGTTTAGCTTGTTTAGACATATGGCAAGTTCTTGAAGCTTCTAATAAAACCAGGATGAATCACTATGTAAGAAGCTTGATTTGGAACCATTATTCAGTGGAGAGTATCCATGATGTTGAATATATCCCAAAGGAGTTATGTTTAAGAAGTTATTCCACTTTCTAATCCGGATATCCATGTTTAGCATGTTTGGACATATGGCAAGTTCTTCAAGCTTCTAATCAAACCAAGATGAATCACTATGTAAGAAGATTGATTTAAAACCATTATTCAGTGGAGAGTATCCATGAAGTTGAATGAATCCCAAAGGAGTTATGTTGAAGAAGTTATTCCACTTTCTAATCATGATATCCATGTTTAGCATGTTTCGACATATGGCAAGTTCTTCAAGCTTCTAATCAAACCAAGATGAATCACTAAGTAAAAAGCTTTATTTGGAACCATTAATCAATAGAGATTCTTTCATGAAGTTGAATAAATCCCATAGGAGTTATGTTGAAGAAGTTATTCCACATTCTAATCAGGATATCCATGTTGAGCTGTTTGGACATATGGCAAATTCTTCATGCTTCTAAACAAACCAATATGAATCACTATGTAAGAAGCTTGATCTGGAACCATTATTTAGTGGAGAGTATCCATGAAGTCGAATCAATCCCAAAGAAGTTATGTTTAAGAAGTTATTCCACTCTCTAATCAGGATATCCATGTTTAGCCTGTTTGGACATATGGCAAGTTCTTGTAGCTTCTAATCAAACCAGGTTGAATCACTATGTAAGAAGCTTGATTTGGAACCATTATTCAGTGGAGAGTATCCATGAAATTGTATCAATCCAAAGGAGTTATGTTTAAGAAGTTATTCCACTTTCGAATCAGGATATTCATGTTTAGCCTGTTTCGACATATGGTAAGTTCTTCATGCTTCTAAAGAAACCAAGATGAATCACTATGTAAGAAGCTTGATCTGGAACCATTATTCAGTGGAGAGTATCCATGAAGTTAAATAAATCCCAAAGGAGTTATGTTAAAGAAGTTATTCCTCTTTCTAATAAGGATATCCATGTTTAGCCTGTTTTGACATATGGCAAGTTCTGCAAGCTTCTAATAAAACCAGGATGAATTACTATGTAAGAAGCTTTATTTGGAACCATTATTCAGTGGAGAGTATCCATGAAGTTGAATAAATCCCAAATGAGTTATGTTTAAGAAGTTATTCCACTTTCTAATCCGGATATCCATGTTTAGCATGTTTGGACATATGGCAAGTTCTTCAAGCTTCTAATCAAACCAGGATGAATTACTATGTAAGAAGCTTGATTTGGAACCATTATTCAGTTGAGAGTATCCATGAAGTTGAATAAATCCCATAGGAGTTATGTTTAAGAAATTATTCCACTTTCTAATCCGGATATCCATGTTTAGCATGTTTGGACATATGACAAATTCTTCAAGCTTCTAATCAAACCAAGATGAATCACTATGTAAAAGCTTTATTTGGAACCATTAATCAATGGAGATTATTTCATGAAATTGAATAAATCCCATAGGAGTTATGTTGAAGAAGTTATTCCACATTCTAATCAGGATATTCATGTTTAGCTGTTTGGACATATGGCAAATTCTTCATGCTTCTAAACAAACCAAGATGAATCACTATGTAAGAAGCTTGATCTGGAACCATTATTCAGTGGAGAGTATCCATGAAGTTGAATCAATCCCAAAGGAGTTATGTTTAAGAAGTTATTCCACTTTCTAATCAAGATATCCATGTTTAGCCTGTTTGGACATATGGCAAGTTCTTTTAGCTTCTAATTAAACCAGGATGAACCACTATGTAAGAAGCTTGATTTGGAACCATTATTCAGTGGAGAGTATCCATGAAGTTGAATAAATCCCAAAGGAGTTATGTTTAAGAAGTTATTCCACTTCCTAATCATGATATCCATGGTTAGCCTTTTTGGACATATGGCAAGTTCTTCATGCTTCTAAACAAACCAAGATGAATCACTATGTAAGAAGGTGAATCTTGAACAATTATTCAGTGGAGAGAATCCATGAAGTTTAATCAATCCCAAAAGAGTTATGTTTAAGAAGTTATTCCACTTTCTAATCAGGATATAAATGTTTAGCCTTTTTGGACATATGGCAAGTTCTTCATGCTTCTAAAAAAACCAAGATGAATCACTATGTAAGAAGCTTGATATGGAACCATTATTCAGTGGAGAGTATCCACAAAGTTGAATCAATCCCAAAGGAGTTATGTTTAAGAAGTTATTCCACTTTCTAATCAGGATATCCATGTTTAGCCTGTTTGGACATATGGCAAGTTCTTGAAGCTTCCAATCAAACCAGGATGAATCACTATGTAAGAAGCTTGATTTGGAACAATTATTCAGTGGAGAGTATCCATGAAGTTGAATAAATCCCAAAGGAGTTATGTTGAAGAAGTTATTCCACTTTCTAATCAAGATATCCATGTTTAGCCTGTTTTGACATATGGCAAGTTCTGCAAGCTTCTAATCAAACCAGGATGAATTACTATGTAAGAAGCTTGATTTGGAACCATTATTCAGTGGAGGGTATCCATGAAGTTGAATCAATCCCAAAGGAGTTATGTTTAAGAAGTTATTCCACTTTCTAATCATGATATCCATGTTTAGCTTGTTTAGACATATGGCAAGTTCTTCAAGCTTCTAATAAAACCAGGATGAATCACTATGTAAGAAGCTTGATTTGGAACCATTATTCAGTGGAGAGTATCCATGAAGTTGAATAAATCCTAAAGGAGTTATGTTGAAGAAGTTATTCCACTTTCTAATCAGGATATCCATGTTTAGCCTTTTTGACATATGGCAAGCTCTGCAAGCTTCTAATCAAACCAGGATGAATTACTATGTAAGAAGCTTGATTTGGAACCATTATTCAGTGGAGAGTATCAATGAAGTTGAATAAATCCCAAAGTAGTTATGTTTAAGAAGTTATTCCACTTTCTAATCCGGATATCCATGTTTAGCATGTTTGGACATATGGCAAGATCTTCAAGCTTCTAATCAAACCAAGATGAATCACTATGTAAGAAGCTTGATCTGGAACCATTATTCAGTGGAGAGTATCCATGAAGTTGAATCAATCCCAAAGAAGTTATGTTTAAGAAGTTATTTCACTCTCTAATCAGGATATCCATGTTTAGCCTTTTTGGACATATGGCAAGTTCTTGTAGCTTCTAATCAAACCAGGTTGAATCACTATGTAAGAAGCTTGATTTGGAACCATTATTCAGTGGAGAGTATCCATGAAATTTTATCAATCCAAAGGAGTTATGTTTAAGAAGTTATTCCACTTTCGAATCAGGATATTCATGTTTAGCCTGGTTGGACATATGGTAAGTTCTTCATGCTTCTAAACAAACCAAGATGAATCACTATGTAAGAAGCTTGATCTGGAACCATTATTCAGTGGAGAGTATCCATGAAGTTAAATAAATCCCAAAGGAGTTATGTTAAAGAAGTTATTCCACTTTTTAATCAGGATATAAATGTTTAGCCTTTTTGGACATATGGCAAGTTCTTGATGCTTCTAAACAAACCAGGATGAATCACTATGTAAGAAGTTTTATTTGGAACCATTATTCAGTGTAGAGTATCCATGAAGTTGAAAAAATCCCAAAAGAGTTATTTTTAAGAAGTTATTCCACTTTCTAATCCGGGTAGCCATGTTTAGCATGTTTGGGCATATGGCAAGTTCTTCAAGCTTCTAATCAAACCAAGATGAATCACTATGTAAAAATCTTTATTTGGAACCATTAATCAATGGAGATTCTTTCATGAAGTTGAATAAATCCCATATGAGTTATGTTGAAGAAGTTATTCCACATTCTAATCAGGATATCCATGTTTAGTTTGTTTGGACATATGTCAAGTTCTTCAAGCTTCTAATCAAACCAGGATGAATCACTATGTGAAAAGCTTGATTTGGAACCATTAATCAATGGAGAGTATTTTATGAAGTTGAATAAATCCCATAGGAGTTATGTTGAATAACTTATTCCACTTTCTAATCAGGATATCCATGTTTAGCCTGTTTGGACATATGGCAAGTTCTTCAAGCTTCTAATCAAACCCGGATGAATCACTATGTAAGAACCTTGATTTGGAACCTTTATTCACTGGAGAGTATCCATGAAGTTGAATAAATCCCAAAGGAGTTATGCTTAAGAAGTTATTCCACTTTCTAATCAGGATATCCATGTTTAGCCTTTTTGGACATATGGCAAGTTCTTCATGCTTCTAAACAAACCAAGATGAATCACTATGTAAGAAGGTTAATCTGGAACCATTATTCAGTGGAGAGTATCCATGAAGTTGAATCAATCCCAAAGGAGTTATGTGTAAGAAGTTATTCCACTTTCTAATCAGGATATCCATGTTTAGCCTTTTTGGACATATGGCAAGTTCTTCATGCTTCTAAGCAAACCAAGATGAATCACTATGTAAAAAGCTTTATTTGGATACATTAATCAATAGAGATTCTTTCATGAAGTTGAATAAATCCCATAGGAGTTATGTTGAAGAAGTTATTCAACATTCTAATCAGAATATCCATGTTTAGCTGTTTGGACATATGGCAAAATCTTCATGCTTCTAAACAAACCAAGATGAATCACTATGTAAGAAGCTTGATCTGGAACCATTATTCAGTGGAGAGTATCCATGAAGTTGAATCAATCCCAAAGAAGTTATGTTTAAGAAGTTATTTCACTCTCTAATCAGGATATCCATGTTTAGCCTATTTGGACATATGGCAAGTTCTTGTAGCTTCTAATCAAACCAGGTTGAATCACTATGTAAGAAGTTTGGAACCATTATTCAGTGGAGAGTATCCATGAAATTGTATCAATCCAAAGGAGTTATGTTTAAGAAGTTATTCCACTTTCGAATCAGGATATTCATGTTTAGCATGGTTGGACATATGGTAAGTTCTTCATGCTTCTAAACAAACCAAGATGAATCACTATGTAAGAAGCTTGATCTGGAACCATTATTCAGTGGAGAGTATCCATGAAGTTAAATAAATCCCAAAGGAGTTATGTTAAAGAAGTTATTCCACTTTCTAATCCGGGTAGCCATGTTTAGCATGTTTGGGCATATGGCAAGTTTTTCAAGCTTCTAATCAAACCAAGATGAATCACTATATAAAAAGCTTTATTTGGAACCATTAATCAATGGAGATTCTTTCATGAAGTTGAATAAATCCCATAGGAGTTATGTTGAAGAAGTTATTCCACATTCTAATCAGGATATCCATGTTTAGCTTGTTTGGACATATGTCAAGTTCTTCAAGCTTCTAATCAAACCAGGATGAATCACTATGTGAAAAGCTTGATTTGGAACCATTAATCAATGGAGAGTATTTCATGAAGTTGAATAAATCCCATAGGAGTTATGTTGAATAACTTATTCCACTTTCTAATCAGGATATCCATGTTTAGCCTGTTTGGACATATGGCAAGTTCTTCAAGCTTCTAATAAAACCCGGATGAATCACTATGTAAGAACCTTGATTTGGAACCTTTATTCACTGGATAATATCCATGAAGTTGAATAAATCCCAAAGGAGTTATGTTTAAGAAGTTATTCCACTTTCTAATCAGGATATCCATGTTTAGCCTTTTTGGACATATGGCAAGTTCTTCATTCTTCTAAACAAACCAAGATGAATCACTATGTAAGAAGGTTAATCTGGAACCATTATTCAGTGGAGAGTATCCATGAAGTTGAATCAATCCCAAAGGAGTTATGTTTAAGAAGTTATTCCACTTTCTAATCAGGTCTCCATGTTTAGCCTTTTTGGACATATGGCAAGTTCTTCATGCTTCTAAGCAAACCAAGATGAATCACTATGTAAGAAGCTTGATATGGAACCATTATTCAGTGGAGAGTATCCACGAAGTTGAATCAATCCCAAAGGAGTTATGTTTAAGAAGTTATTCCACTTTCTAATCAGGATATCCATGTTTAGCCTATTTGGACTTATGGCAAGTTCTTGAAGCTTCTAATCAAACCAGGATGAATTACTATGTAAGAAGCTTGATTTGGAACCATTATTCAGTGGAGAGTATCCATGAAGTTGAATCAATCCCAAAGGAGTTATGTTTAGGAAGTTATTCCACTTTCTAATCATGATATCGATGTTTAGCTTGTTTAGACATATGGCAAGTTCTTGAAGCTTCTAATAAAACCAGGAAGAATCACTATGTAAGAAGCTTGATTTGGAACCATTATTCAGTGGAGAGTATCCATGAAGTTGAATAAATCCCAAAGTAGTTATGTTGAAGAAATTATTCCACTTTCTAATCAGGATATCCATGTTTAGCCTGTTTTGACATATGGCAAGTTCTGCAAGCTTCTAATCAAACCAGGATGAATTACTATGTAAGAACCTTGATTTGGAACCATTATTCAGTGGAGAGTATCCATGAAGTTGAATAAATCCCAAAGGAGTTATGTTTAAGAAGTTATTCCACTTTCTAATCAATATATCCATGTTTAGCCTGTTTTGACATATGGCAAGTTCTGCAAGCTTCTAATCAAACCAGGATTAATTACTATGTAAGAAGCTTGATTTGGAACCATTATTCAGTGGAGAGTATCCATGAAGTTGAATCAATCCCAAAGGATTTATGTTTAAGAAGTTATTCCACTTTCTAATCATGATATCCATGTTTAGCTTGTTTAGACATATGGCAAGTTCTTGAAGCTTCTAATAAAACCAGGATGAATCACTATTAAAGAAGATTGATTTGGAACCATTATTCAGTGGAGAGTATCCATGATGTTGAATAAATCCCAAAGGAGTAATGTTGAAGAAGTTATTCCACTTTCTAATCAGGATATCCATGTTTAGCCTGTTTTGACATATGTCAAGTTCTGTAAGCTTCTAATCAAACCAAGATGAATCACTATGTAAGAAGCTTGATATGGAACCATTATTCAGTGGAGAGTATCCATGAAGTTAAATCAATTCCAAAGAAGTTATGTTTAAGAAGTTATTCCACTCTCTAATCAGGATATCCATGTTTAGCCTGTTTGGACATATGGCAAGTTCTTGTAGCTTCTAATCAAACCAGGTTGGATCACTATGTAAGAAGCTTGATTTGGAACCATTATTCAGTGTAGAGTATCCATGAAATTGTATCAATCCAAAGGAGTTATGTTTAAGAAGTTATTCCACTTTCGAATCAGGATATTCATGTTTAGCCTGTTTCGACATATAGTAAGTTCTTCATGCTTCTAAACAAACCAAGATGAATCACTATGTAAGAAGCTTGATCTGGAACCATTATTCAGTGGAGAGTATCCATGAAGTTAAATAAATCCCAAAGGAGTTATGTTAAAGAAGTTATTCCACTTTCTAATAAGGATATCCATGTTTAGCCTGTTTTGACATACTGCAAGCTTCTAATAAAACCAGGATGAATTACTATGTAAGAAGCTTTATTTGGAACCATTATTCAGTGGAGAGTATCCATGAAGTTGAATAAATCCCAAATGAGTTATGTTTAAGAAGTTATTCCACTTTCTAATCCGGATATCCATGTTTAGCATATTTGGACATATGGCAAGTTCTTCAAGCTTCTAATCAAACCAGGATATATTACTATGTAAGAAGCTTGATTTGAAACCATTATTCAGTTGAGAGTATCCATGAAGTTGAATAAATCCCAAAGGAGTTATGTTTAAGAAATTATTCCACTTTCTAATCCGGATATCTATGTTTAGCATGTTTGGACATATGACAAATTCTTCAAGCTTCTAATAAAACCAAGATGAATCACTATGTAAAAAGCTCTATTTGGAACCATTTATAATTGGAGATTATTTCATGAAGTTGAATAAATCCCATAGGAGTTATGTTGAAGAAGTTATTCCACATTCTAATCAGGATATTCATGTTTAGCTGTTTGGACATATGGCAAATTCTTCATGCTTCTAAACAAACCAAGATGAATCACTATGTAAGAAGCTTGATTTGGAACCATTATTCAGTGGAGAGTATCCATGAAGTTGAATCAATCCCTAATGAGTTATGTTTAAGAAGTTATTCCACTTTCTAATCAGGATATCCATGTTTAACCTGTTTGGACATATGGCAAGTTCTTGTGGCTTCTAATTAAACCAGGATGAATCACTATGTAAGAAGCTTTATTTGGAACCATTATTCAGTGGAGAGTATCCATGAAGTTGAATAAATCCCAAAGGAGTTATGTTTAAGAAGTTATTCCACTTCCTAATCAAGATATCCATGGTTAGCCTTTTTGGACATATGGCAAGTTATTCATGCTTCTAAACAAACCAAGATGAATCACTATGTAAGAAGGTGAATCTTGAACCATTATTCAGTGGAGAGAATCCATGAAGTTGAATCAATCCCAAAGGAGTTATGTTTAAGAAGTTATTCCACATTCTAATCAGGATATAAATGTTTAGCCTTTTTGGACATATGGCAAGTTCTTCATGCTTCTAAACAAACCAAGATGAATCACTATGTAAGAAGCTTGATATGGAACCATTATTCAGTGGAGAGTATTCATGAAGTTGAATAAATCCCATAGGAGTTATGTTGAAGAAGTTATTCCACATTCTAATCAGGATATCCATGTTTAGCTTGTTTGGACATATGTCAAGTTCTTCAAGCTTCTAATCAAACCAGGATGAATCACTATGTGAAAAGCTTGATTTTGAACCATTAATCAATGGAGAGTATTTCATGAAGTTGAATAAATCCCATAGGAGTTATGTTGAATAACTTATTCCACTTTCTAATCAGGATATCCATGTTTAGCCTGTTTGGACATATGGCAAGTTCTTCAAGCTTCTAATCAAACCCGGATGAATCACTATGTAAGAACCTTGATTTGGAACCTTTATTCACTGGAGAGT
>MU106801.1:68223-84891 GCA_012274485.2 Sinapis alba | reverse complement strand
GGAGACTTGACTGAAAGCAATCTACTTGACCTACTTTACTACATACATGTAAAAAAAAAAAACAAGTTCATATTCTTGAAAAATCTTAGAAGAGTATATGAGAAAAGATCAATACCTTCCAAAGATGATGGAAATCGGAAGAAGGATTAGTGTTGAAACAACATAAGTTTAGAAGATAAAGACATAGAAGTTCAATCCCTTAAAGTAGCAGCCTTTGTATAGTACAATAACCAACCAAGGCACACTCCACACCAAACGGGCACAACATCTCTGGTCTGCTGAAGTACCTCCACGCCACTGCTCTTCTCATGAATCATGATAGATGATTGATAGAGACAAGACTCTGCTTTGGTGATTTCAAGTGTTCTGCAACCAACACTTGCATCATCATCATCATCATCATCATCATCATCATCATCATCATCATCATCATCATCATCATCATCATCTTCTTCGCTTTAATCTACAAACAATTTTTTTTAACACTTCAAATCCAAGACCAATGTCTTCTAACGAATCCTACATTATCACTGACCTCCTTTCGACCGCTCCAGGAACTCTCAAGATAACTTACCCAAAGAATCGCGCCAATGTTCAGTCGTACGTGACGGCAAAACGGATTCAGGAGCTCACAGAACCGAACCTAAGCCAAACCAAATTATCTAACATCAAAATTGAACCGTAATTTGATTGGTTTAATAAAAGTTAAAACTAAACCGTAACCAGATTGCCTATCCATTCGGATGATATAGTTGGGCTGGGTGGCTCGGCCCATTACGAATCTCACATAAGACCAAAAACATAGGAAACTGTCATTTTTTTGTCTTTAGAGTTGACCATCAGACACCAACTCGCTCATCCATGCACGTGGGCCCAACTCTAAAAGCGTTCATTTAATTTTATCTTTTGTTTTTATTTAAAAAATTTCAAAGCTTCTCTTTACTTTAATTACATGTTGTTTTCCAACTTTGCCTCGCACTTCGGAAAATTACAACTTCACTTTGTCATTTTCTTCTGTTTCCACCATTAAAGCTCAAGAAAACGAAAGGTTAAGAGATAAACAGATATATAGAGAGAGTTGGAGAGAGAGAGAGAGAGAGAGAGAGAGAGAGAGAAAGAGAGTTCCTTTTTACTCTCTTCTTCCTCTGCAAATCTGACAGAGAAGAAGAAAAAAGAGTTCATTTACTTCACGGGAGCTTAACTATTTCTGAGAAACCTGGATGGGCTTTTAGGTGAGTGTTTGCGTAATCTCTGTTTCTCTCGATGTTATTCATAAACCCTTCTTCTTCCTCCACTTAACTTGGAGTTGTTCTTTTCTTCTGGATCTTGAAATTGAGATCTTACGAGGATGTCTTGGGTTCGATTCGCAATTGAGCAAAAAGACGGTACCTTTGCGTACCCACCACCGTTTTACAGAGACCCAGTTCTCCCTCCGCCGTCTCCGCCACCACCGTCCGGTAACAGAATCAGCCCGGCGGTTCTATTCGTAATCGTGATTCTAGCCGTCTTGTTCTTCATCTCTGGCCTTCTTCATTTGCTCGTTAGGTTTCTCATCAAGCATCCTTCTGCTGCTGCTTCGAGGTCTAACAGATACCCAGAGATCTCAACTAGTGATGCTCTTCAAAGACAGCTTCAACAGCTGTTCCATCTTAATGACTCTGGTCTTGACCAAGCCTTCATCGACGCTCTGCCTGTTTTTCACTACAAAGAAATGGTTGGTGCGTCCAAGGAGCCGTTCGATTGTGCGGTTTGTCTCTGTGAGTTTACTGAGAAAGATAAGCTGAGATTGTTGCCAATGTGTAGCCATGCTTTTCATCTTAACTGTATTGATACTTGGCTTCAGTCTAACTCTACTTGCCCTCTTTGTCGTGGTACTCTCTTCTCCCCTGGTTTCTCCATGGAGAATCCCATGTTTGAGTTCGATGATATAAGAGAAGAAGAAGAAGAGTGTGTAGCCGAGAAGACGATGGAGATTCAAGAAATCGTTGTGGAGAAAGGGGTTTTACCGGTGAGGTTGGGGAAGTTCAAGAGGCTTGACAATGCTGGTCATGGACAAGAAGAAAACCATGATGCTGTTGCTGTAGGAGAGACTAGTAGTAGTAATCTTGATGCAAGGAGATGTTTCTCAATGGGTTCGTATCAGTATATACTTGGTAACTCTGAGCTTAAAGTACCCTTCTGCAAAGATAGGAAACTGCGTTTGAAACCTCAGGACAATGAGTCTCCTCAGGATTCGTCAGCTGAAGAGAAGAAGATCAGTAGTGTTGTGGCTAAAGGGGAGAGCTTTTCGGTTTCAAAGATTTGGTTGTGGCCAAAGAAAGATAAGTTCTCTTCAGATGCTCAAAGGAGGTTGCCTTCTTCATCGCTTAACGTTGATGATCTTCCAAAACTTCCATGGATGGAAGATCATAAGAAGCTTGAGAACGACGGGAGGTAGTTTCTTGTACTCATTTTGGATCAAAGTCATCTATAAGATTTAGGGTTTACTGATTATATCTTGGGGTTTTGACAATCATCTGTTGTAACATATTTTTTTTAAGTTTATAAGAAATTCATATTGCATCTTGGTTGTTAATGATACGAGACCAAAGTTAATTAGGCATGCTCAACAATAGTGGATTCCAAAAGACTTTGATGCTTTAGCTTTATTTTTCTTCACTTTAGAGTCACTGGTTCTCTTTTCTTTCTTCATTTCAATATACTTTCCTTTACACTATCAACAAATTCACTGTTAACTTTTTTGGATATACATCTTTGCATACATGGTGGTTCTTGATGTTCACTTTTGTATATATTTTCAAGTTTTTTTTAATAGTTTTTGGAATTTTGAGTGGTATACACTCAACTACGGATAGAAAACAAAGTAAGAACTTTTGACTTGTGTTCACACAAATCTAGTCTTTGGTTTAGGTTAAGAGTTTTTGGTGTCAGCCAAAACAAAAATTAAATCTTACATAACCAAACTATTCCTTCCGTTTCATTTTACTTGTCATTTTAGACTTGGACACACATATTAAGAAAACATTTAATTTTACATATTTCCAAAATAAAAATACAACTACCAATACACCTAACCATATTTCAACCAATAAAAAAATAGATTATAATAAAAAATCAATAAATTTTGCATTAAAACTATAAAACGACACTTATTTTGAAACGAAAATTTTACTCTACAACGACAATTAATCTGAAACAGAGGGAGTACCTTCTAAGACTTTGAATTTCAAAATTCTGTGGAATGTGGCACTAATGGTTTATGCTGGTTGTTGTAGGGTTGGTATCTTCTTTGACTCTTGAAAGAAGATGATCAAAATATACCATCACCCACCGAATTTTGATTGATTGTACCCAAATTAATGATTTGGCAAATGACTAAATTTTCAAAGTAAATTAAATGAATGGCATTGATTTTTGACGTAATTGGATAAATAACATTTATGGTAGAAGTAAACATGTTATATCTCTCATAGTTACAAGTAAACGGTAACAAATATTTTTTTCGTTTTATATTACTTGTCGTTTTAGGTTTATGTACATATATTAAGAAAACATATGATTTTGTATATTTCCAAAATAAAGACACAATTACCTATATACCTAACTATATTTCAACCAATAGAAAAATAAATAGAGAATTTTATTAATGATTTTTGCATTGAACTCTAAAACGACACTTATTTTAAAACGAAAAATTTTCTCTACAACGACAAATAATATGAAATGGAGGAAGTATGATTTATTTAATTTAAATTGATTTAAATCATTCAAATTGATTTAAATCATTCAAATTGATTTAAATTAGTTCAAATTGATTTAAATTAGTTCAAATTGATTCCAAATTAATCTAAACAGGTTAAATAGTGGCATAAGAGTAAATTATGTTAATTTAGTTAAATTATCTCACTTAAGAGTTTATTGGTCGGTGATGTAGGTTTAGATTCTTTTTATTCAGAAAATAAGATGCGCGTTATTTGCTTTTTGTGGATTTATTTCAAACACTTAATAAAAACTGTAGAAATTTGATTTTGAAAGTTAACATATTTCATTTTTTATGTAGGTTCATAAGTTTTCTTTAATTTATTTTTAAATATATCTAATTGTTTGATTTTTTTTTATCCAAAACCAGCTTTGAGAGAAAGCTATGGAAGTATTGGCTTACAACCCTCAATATTATAAACAAATTTCAGCCATATTTCAAGGAAATTGTCTTTAATGTAGTAGTTTACATATCACTGGTAACATCAAAATCTTAGGTTCAATCCCATTTCATTTTCATTCCGGTTATCTAAAAATCAAGACGGTGTTGATTTTATTAAATTAATTTTATAATAATACACATAATTTATTTTAAATGTGATTTTATATAAGATATATAATTATATATAAAATTATATATAATTTTTAGTGCATAGATCTCATCTAGGCCCTAAATAATCGCGTAGCTTTTAATCATATACAAAATGCTTAGTAATCGTATAATGATTTCTTGAAATTGGTTGTTACATTCTTAGTTTTCATATGTATACACTAAGTTGTTTAGTTCTATTCGAGATTTGCACATATTTAGAAAAAAGGATTAGAATACCAAGTCTTTTGCTATAAATCATCCAGATTTTTCACTAAATTTTGATGGCCAAACCCACCAGCCGAACAATTCATATATCTTGGTAAGGTAATGGTCGTTTGCTAATGGAACTAAAGCAGTGGAAAAGGTCATAGTTTCATAAACTTGAGAGTTATGCTTTAGGTTTTGATTTGTTGCAGGAAGAAACTTATCAGTCAAAGTTAAGACCTGTAAGACAAAGTCTCTTAGAAACATGTTAAAAATTGAGCTCATTCTGTATCTATAGAGAGCATAAGGCCATCTTCAACCCTAACACCCTTAATGGGGTGCTTAAATTATTATTATTATTTTATTTTATTTTATTAAAAAAAAACGAACCTGCAGCTGTGAAAATCAAATGAAAAAAAAATGACGGTTACTAATCAGTTACAGGCGATTCGCTGGGCGATTCTTTTCTCGCGCCAGAATTTGTTTGTTCTCACCACGATTTTCGTGGTTGGAGTAGTTAAATTATGCGGTGGTGGGTTACAGACACGATCTCGATCCACTTTGCCTCGTGTGTCCATGTGGGAATCATGCTCCCATCGTGATGAATGTACCTTATTGTGCATATTCAATGCCATATATAAATGGCCTTTGGCTTCTGATTTCTTCTCACTCAAACATCTGTACTCTGTATTTTCTCTGTTTTCATTGAAAGCAATGACAGAATTTGTTAGACGTGCGATACAAGATATTGATCTTGGGAGTAATGATACGCCATTTGTGTTACCTTCAGACGTTGTACGAAGAGCTGAAGAAGAGAATCGTTTTATTCTGGTGGGGCGCCCCACTATACCTCGGAAACAAAGTATAAGGGGTATCATTGCAACCATGCCTAGAGTTTGGGGACTGGAGGGTCTTGTTCGGGGTCGCACTATGGAAGGTAGAAGATTTCAGTTTATCTTCCCCAGTGAAGAAGCAATGGATACGGTGCTTAGAAGAGGTCCCTGGGTCTATGCAGAACGGATGATTACGCTCCAGAAATGGACTCCATTGATGGACATGTCACTGCTAAACTACATACCTTTCTGGATTCAAGTGCGTGGTATTCCTTTCCAATATATGAACCGAGAGGTTGTCATCAGCATTGCAAGGGTCATGGGTCAGTATATTCAAGTGGACTACAATGATGAAGCGGGAGGACGACTTGAGTTTGTCCGGTTTAGGCTTAACTGGGACATCTCCCAACCTCTCAAATTTCAACGAAATTTCCAATTTGTCATGGGGGTTAATACTCTTCTGAAATTCAACTACGAAAGACTTCGTGGATTTTGTGAGTTATGTGGAATGCTCACTCATGACTCTGGGCGATGCCTCATCCAAAATGGAGGTCTTGAAGATGGCCCTGATGATGGTAATGATGATGGATATGATGATCAAGGGATGGGACATCACCCCCATGGGAACGTTGGAGTTCATATTGAAGAACTTCATGAAGATGATGCTGTCCAAAGAGAGAATGCCATTTCTCCAGGTTTGCAGGGAATTGGGCAAGCGGGGCAAGATAACATTGATGGAGTTGATGACAATGTGGATCACTCTAATGCATCATCCTACTCCGATGATGACGAATTCCGGAACACTGCGGCAAAACTTTCAATGTCCCCGGAGGAAATTGAAATGGAGAGCATGGATTCAGTTGATAACAAGGAAGGTGGACGTGAAGTTTTGAAAAGGAAAGCTGGACTGCTTGATGTAAACAGCAACAAAACGAAGCTAAGTAAGAAGTTCATGTTGGAGGGAGAATCAAGTAGGACTGGGGGAACAAAGCGTAAGTAGACAGACAGGAACCAGAGTGGCTTAGGAGACACAGACGACCTGAATCAAGGGATAGAAGAAGAAACAAAAACATTGCGAGGCGCGGTGGGCCCTGAACCACCACATCCCCCATGAGAACAATCTGCTGGAACTGTCGGGGTCTAGGCAATGACTCGACAGTTCGACGCCTAAAGGAGATAAATAGGAAGTATCTCCCGGACATCATTTGCCTGTCTGAAACTAAGCAACAAGATGACTATATTAGAGATGTGGGAGCTCAACTGGGTTTTCCTAGATATGTCTCGGTTCCTCCTAGAGGACTTAGTGGTGGTTTAGTTATCTTTTGGCATCAGCATGTACAGCTTTCAGTATTAAGTCATTCCCCTAATCTTATCGATTGTAAAGTTGGTATTAATGGAAGCAGTTCTTTCTACTTTTCTTTTCTCTACGGACACCCCAATCAGGCTTCACGTTTGCAAGTATGGGAGTGCATAGAACGTATTGGCCTTAGCCGACGCAATGAAGCATGGATCTTACTGGGAGATTTCAATGAGATCTTAGGTAATCATGAGAAAATTGGAGGAAGAGAACGCCCTGCAGTTTCATTCCAAGACTTCAGAAACTTGGTAAGGAACAACAATCTACTGGATGTAAAGTCTATAGGGAACAAATTCTCGTGGGTTGGTAAACGTGGTTCCCATACTATACAATGCTGCCTTGATAGAACAATGGCTAATGGAGAATGGTTCACTGACTTCCCAGCCTCTGAAACAGAGTTTCTTGAACTAGGTGAATCTGATCATAGACCCCTTGTTACTTTTATCTCTCATGAGAAGGAAGAGCCAAGAAGGATTTTCCGTTTTGATAGCAGAATGACTTATAAAGAAGGATTCTATGAATCTGTTTCCCGAGGGTGGAGAGGTTCGGGACAGATGCAGTTGATACAACAACCTTTAGCTCAGAGACTAAAGCAATGTCGAACCCAAATATCCATTTGGAAGCGACACAACCGACACAATGCTGAGGAACGCATTCAACTTTTACGAGGAAGACTAGACAAAGCTATTTGCTCCCCTTCTACAACAATTCAAGAGGTAGATATGCTCAAAGATGATTTGAATCAAGCGTATATTGATGAAGAAATATTTTGGAAACAAAGAAGCAGAGTAATGTGGTTACGTTCTGGTGATAAGAATACCAAATACTTCCATTCTATTACCAAGGTGAGGCGTCATAGACTTCATCTTTCATCTATCCAAGATAGTAATGGAGTTATCCATCGAGGCCAAAAGCAAATTGCTCTAGTTGCACAAGACTATTTTCAGTCCCTGTTCGGAAATTCTGTGGACAACTCTCGACTCTATACTGAGATTTTTGGGACTTTTCAGAAGCGTGTTACCGATGAGATGAATGACAATCTGATCAGAAACGTCTCTATTGAGGAAATTTCTATCATCAAGCACCTGGCCCGGATGGATTCTCTGCTATTTTCTATCATCAATTTTGGGAGGATATCAAACCAGAAGTGATAACAGAGGTTACAAATTTCTTCGATAACGGTGCCCTGGATCCTCAACTCAACCACACCAATTTGTGTCTGATACCGAAGGTTTATCCTCCCACAGGAATGACTGAGTTCAGGCCAATAGCCTTATGCAATGTAGCTTATAAAGTCATCTCTAAAATCCTGGTGAATCGACTTAAACAACATCTCAGTGGTATGATTAGTGAAAATCAAGCTGCATTTATTCCGGGGAGAATGATCACTGATAACGTTATTATAGCTCATGAGGTATTTCATAGTCTCAAAGCGAGGAAACGACAAGCAACCTCCTATATGGCTATTAAGACTGATATTACGAAAGCATACGATCGCTTGCAATGGAGTTTTGTGGAGGAGACTATGAGGAATATGGGTTTCCATAATAAATGGATCAGATGGGTAATGACCTGTATATCTTCTGTTACCTATTCAGTATTGATTAATGGCTCACCAGAGGGGCACATTGTTCCAGCTAGAGGTATCAGACAAGGAGATCCACTCTCTCCCTATCTTTTTATCCTCTGTGCAGAAGTTCTTTCTCATATGATGAACTCAGCTATGGTTGAAAGATCTCTAGGTGGAATTAAAATAGCACTGCAAGCTCCAGCTGTCAATCACTTATTATTTGCGGATGATTCCCTCTTCTTTACATTGGCTAATGCTCGAGCAGCAAGAAAATTAAAAAAGATACTCGAAGTCTATGAAGCTGTTTCGGGTCAGGCAGTCAACCTAAACAAATCTTCCATCACCTTTGGTTCACGTGTTTCTGCTGGAGTTAAAACAGATATGCAAAACATTCTTGGTATTCATAATGATGGAGGAATGGGGAAGTATCTGGGACTGCCTGAGCAATTTGGCCGCAAGAAAAGTGAGATGTTTAGATACATTATTGATAAAGTCAACAAAGTCACACAAGGATGGCATCATAGATTTCTTTCTCCGGGTGGAAAAGAAGTACTTCTTAAAGCAATAGCTGTGGCTATGCCTATCTACACTATGAATGTGTTTAAAATTACAAAGGAGATTTGTGAAGAGATAAACGGCATCCTTGCAAGATTTTGGTGGAGTTCTGGTGAGAAGAAGGGTATACATTGGTTCACTTGGAAGCGTATGAGTCTCCCAAAAAGAGAAGGAGGACTAGGTTTTCGGGATTTGGAGAGTTTCAATCAGGCTCTACTAGGAAAGCAAGTTTGGCGGATAATGCAAAATCCAGGGTGTCTCATGGCAAGAATTCTAAGAGCTCGGTACTTCCCTGAAGGTAACATTTTGAATGCGAGGCTCCAAACGAAAGCTTCCTACGCATGGAAGTCCATTCTTTATGGTCGTGATTTAGTGAAGCAAGGAATGAGATTTATCATTGGCAATGGAGAATTGATTGATATGTGGTCTGATCCTTGGATTCCAGATTATCCACCAAGACCACCTCGTTCAAGGACACAAAATCCAATTAAATGCAACGTCAAGGACTTTTTCCTACAAGATCGAAACCATTGGGATGTAGAGAAACTGAGAGAGTTTGTAATCCCGGAAGACGTTGAAAAGATAATAGCTATTAAGATTAGTTCCAAGGCGCAACGAGATTTAATGGGATGGCATTACAATGAAGATGGAGTTTACTCAGTTAAGTCTGGATATTGGGTAAGTTCTCATCAATATGATCCAGGACTCATTCATGAAATCCCAGGGAACATTGTTATTAAGCAGAGGCTATGGAAAATGAAGTCTCCTCCAAAACTAAAGCATTTCTTATGGCGAATACTTTCTAAGAGTCTTCCTGTTGGTGTCAATTTACAACGGCGACATATACTTCCAGATGCAACTTGCAAAAGATGCTTTCAAGGGGATGAAACTGAGGTACATCTCTTCTTTGAATGTATGTATGCACAGATGATTTGGCGGGCTTCAGGGATCTCAAATGTGATAATTAATAGTCCTAATGCTACTTTGGAGGAAAAGATTGATGAATGTATTAAATGTAGTACATCATCCAGTCTTGCACATTTACAAGACCATCCTATTTGGATTCTCTGGCGGCTTTGGAAAAGTCGAAATATGCTCACCTTTCAACATAAGGCTGTCCCATGGAGGATTCTAATTCAACAAAGTCTAGCTGATGCAAAGGAATGGAATGAGAATACTAGACAAAGTTACCTAAATACAGGCACACGGGTGTCTTCTCCCGCAAGTCATAATCTAGTATCTTGGAGAAAACCCCCTGCAAATTGGATGAAAATCAATGTTGATGGAGGCTTTCAGAATCCTCTCGAACAAAGCAAAGCAGGGTGGGTCATACGTGATCATGCTGGTGTGTACCATGGTGGAGTGCAGGCTCTTGGTAAGGTTGTTAAAAACCCGCTAGAAAGCGAAATGCAAGCTATATTGATGGCAATTCAACACAGCTGGTGTCGTGGTTACCAAAATGTGTGCATTGAGACAGATAGTAAAAAAGCAGTGGACATCCTTAATGGGAACACTCTTCACTTTGATACTTATAATTGGAAAAGAGAAATCCAATGGTGGAAACATCGTTTTAAAGTACTGAAGTTCCAATGGATACGAAGAGAAGGCAACAGGGTGGCAGATAAGCTGGTGAAGCAACAGTTAGAAGATAATGTTTTGTTCAAGTTTCATTATTATGTTCCTGGTTTTTTAACTTCTGCACTTAACAATGACTTTATTAGATCAAACTAATAATAATATAAGTGTTATAAAAAAAAAAAAAAAACGAACCAATTGCGGACCGCCACGTGTCAGTGGGACCCGCAAGCACCAACTCTTAAACAAGCTCCATAAGCAAGGGTTCTTATTTTTTGTGTGGGACCCACCCACTATTAAATTAATTTTTCCCTAAGCACCCCCTAAGCAATCCCTTTAATCATGAACTCAATCAAACTTTACTTGAGATTTGAGTTTCTCATTCTCTGAGATGACATTTATGTTTTGTGAGGGAATCATAACAAGCCTTGAGAATATTTGTAATCTCGCTTGAGCTGCTTGATCTTACATCGAGATTTTCGATTTAGAAACCAAACAATAACTTGCGTTGAGGCAATCCAAGCTTTTTTTTTTTATCTAACTCAGTTGTTAGAGATGAGCCACCCTCTCTTCACGATCCATAATACAATGAATTTAGTCCAAAACTCAAGAATAAGAAAAGAAGTCGTCAATATCAATACATTGTCTTGTAATCACCAATTATTCTCAGTAAAACATCTTTAAAATAAACCCACCATAAAAAAAACATGATATATCTACGCAAGTCTAATTCAGATACAATAATTAGGAAGATCAAGAAACTACAAGAAGATCGACGATGACATGAACTCATGAACGTGACAACATTCAAACCAGAGTAGTTGATCACACTACAGTCATTATGCCACCTCCAGCAACCGATGGAGACTAAATCGTTGTCGCTAATATGATGAAGGAAATCATGGATCATCGTGATCTTCAAAACGCAATAACAAAGGTTACTAACGAGAAACTTCAAGCACTAATAACTGAATATAGATTATCACCAGCTTTTCAAGAAACAGATGAACAACTCAATGTAAGTCCAAGAAGAGCCTTGTTTAGAGAATCCAATACAGCATCCGCTGGACAACGAATCAGAATAAACAAGCCAAGAACATAACTACTCAACCTGGTGGCGAGTCAGGAACTCGAGTTCATCATGATTTCGATAAGAGATATCAACTCGAGAGTCCATCACACCACTAGCTCAGCTCCAAAAATAGAAGGCGTCTTAGCCGCTAGTCATAAAATAGTCTTCAACTGTGATAAACTTAGAATCTCAACTTTCATGATAGAATCAAACCCAAACGAGCGTATGACCGCGTTTTCCATAACCATGAGACATGCAAATTTACTACATTAAGACTTGGTTCTCAAGACTAAGACGAATTACTTTTATAACTTCCATCAGTTATCAACATAATTTCCGATTCATTGATTGTTACAGTTACTTTTAAGAGTTTGAATATCCAATATAACATAGAGAGAACTCAAATCGTTTTAAAGAATTATCAGTTATGTCATGTAACGTTCTTAGTATGCCTATAACAAAAATATTTTTTATTAGCGTAGGTAGTTAGGTGCTTAACTTGAGCAGTGTAACAAGTATTGGTTTTCTTCTATTTATAAATGTCCAAGTTTTGATTCACGCAATAAATTAGTCAAGAGACTTTCTGAAAATTGGTAAGCAGCTATGTTCTGATTCATTCATGTTATGGGATTTCTGCTGATATTTCAGTGATGAACAGTGCAAGTTCTAAGGGTGGGCTGAGAGTGCAAATGCACATGGCCCCACCTTTTATACCTAAATTTCTTTACTAATTGAAAGGCCTAATTTTTTAATAATTGATATACTAAAAATCTAATTTTCCAAATCTATTCTATTAAAACAGAATCATTCATCATTTTTGACCAATTAATAAATGTTAGGCCCATTTACATATTCTCATGTTTTACTAATTAACAGCCATTAGTTTACATATAAACATACCTATTACATAATTTTTAATTTATTGTAACTTCCCCTATATTCCTATATTCTAGGAACCCATTAAGGCATAAACTGTTCCACGAAAATATACATTACAAGTATATCTAATTAATCACATTATTCATGAAAAAAATTATTAACAACAAGCATTTTCACTATTAGCAGCATTGTTTTTTTTTTAATTCCAGATATCACTATGCTATATAAATAACACCTATATAATAATACAAGTATATATATATATATATATATAATATCCATATAAAAATATAGAATTCTAATCTATGACATTCTAAAATACAACTATACCGTTTGGGTCTAACCGTTCATGATTTTAACTAAAATAAAATTTATTTAGCTATAAATATATTTTTGAATAATAAATATTGATAATATATTTTTGTTTATTTTTAAAAAATTATATATTTAAATGCATAGTTTAAATTACATATTATGTCAATTCCTTTCAGTTTTTTTTTGGATAATCAAATACAAAATAACTAAAATAAATGATTTACATTATAGACTCAAACATTATGATATAAACTTCTTAAATATGTGTTTTCAAATCAAAAATTATAATCAATGAAAAATATTTAAAATAGTCAACTGAAAATAATACTTACCCCTACTAAAGTTTAAAATGTTATTTTAGGGGTAAATATTATTTTTATATATTTTAAAATGTTTGCCATTGGACCTATCTATTTATTTGTTCCTACTTTTTCATCTTATAGCCTATTTTATCGATACCACTTCTGTAAAATATGCAACAATTTTCTTTTTGTTTTTGTCGACTATACGACGGTTATCCTATAAAAAAAAACACTTCTTCCTTTGGGTTAATGCATCATATTCATATGGTTAGCATATACTTGGTTAACATATACTCTGCTTCTCTTATCTGTTATAAAATATATACTATTTGTATTGAATTTTTTGTAGTACCAATAAACTTGCATGTTTTTCATAAAATTGGTTCTAAAGGGGATGTAAATTTAAAGTCTTGCATAAATACAAAATTAAGCAAAAAAAACAATGTTTGATAAACAAAAATGAAATTACATTTGGTCATTTTATAAAATACTATAATTTTAAAGTTTGGAATGACATTATATTTAATCAAAGCATATAATTTTTTTTTAATTTAAAAATAATCAACCAAAAATATACCCGCCCTTTAAAGGGCGGGTCAAAATCTAGTCAATATTATTAATTTAGAATCATTGCTAACAAATTCTCTCACTTTACCCTGGAATATTACTTAAATTGCCACTGGATCAACTTTTTTTTAAAAAATGACTTTTTAATAATTGTACCTAATTATTATTCAATTCTAACCACATTCTATTTTTCTATAACATAAGAACAATTATTTTTCTTCTTACAAGGGTCACTCAATTATTGATTTACGTTGTTATACTAGAAACCAAATTGCAGTCTTCAAACCTCCATCGAAGCACATCATCTATGTATTTTTGTCTGTGAAAAAGAGTTATACAATTAATCAGTTGTTACGTTCTCTTAATTACGATTTAAAGATCATCAATTAACCCAACAAATAGTTGCAGAACAATGATTAGGAAGGGCGGTTTGAATAGAGGAAGATATTATCAAACCGAATTATACTATCAAATCGCCTGTTACACCACAATGATGGTTAACATAAAAAGTTGTATTATTGATTTACATGTTTACAGAGGTATTCAAGTGGTTTTAACCCAGTTGTCATTACTCATATTTACTCTTGGAGCGGAAGATTCTACCTGCACATACAAGTCTGTAAATCAGTTCACTAGATTCAGGGTTTTATTCTTAGAACAGAACACTGAACCTGCAACTAAAAAGTCTGCAAATCACATAACGAGCTTCAGGATTACTTACAATTAGCATCTTGATGATAATTTCATAACTGATGTGATTAAAGCTTTTTCAAATAATATTGATTTTATCAACCAAACATAATCTACCTGTGTGAGTCGAGAGTGTTGCAATCTTCCCCAACCAAACATTTCATACAAACATAATCTACCATGCATGTAAAGGATCTATTGTCAGAATATTTTTTTTACAAAATCATGAAACTTCAATGGAATCAAAAGAAATCTTTACAAAAGAAAATGAATTTATCATAAGGCCAAAAGATAATCTCAGATCGGAGCTATGTCGAATTAATCTTCTCAGCTTCCACCATCTTTACATGTTTCTGAAAAGAGAGTAGTGTTGTTCGTTTCATTGACACGGGTACCTGCGTCTGCGTCAAACCGCAGCGTTCGGCGTCAAAGAAAAATAGACGCTGAAAAACCTGCGTCTGGCGTCTGACGTCAACGTCAACGTCTGCGGCAACCAAACGAACAACAATTGGCGTCAGCGTTAATGTCTGCGGCAATCAAACGAACAATAATTGACGCAGTCATAGACGTTGACGTTGACGCCGATACCTGCGGCAACCAAACGAACAACAATCGGCGTCAGCGTCAGCGTCAATGGCAACCAAACGAACAACAATTGATGCAGACGCCGACGCTAACGCAGAAACCTGCGGCAACCAAACGAACAACACAAGTGTCAGACTTTCACTTCGTCTTTTTTTTTTCATTCTTCACTGTTAAACAAAAATACAGGTTAAGACATCAACTGAATGAGAGATTTATCTGTTGATAAACAAAAATACAGGTTAAGACAACAACTGAATGAGAGATTTATCTGTTGATGATCAACTGGGCCATGGGCCTCGGTTTGTTTATAAAATCAACATACTCCTTCCGTTTCATATTACTTGTCGTTCTAGGTTTATGCACACATATTAAGAAAATATTTAATTTTACATATTTTCAAAATAAAAACACTGTTACCAATACACCTAACCATATATCAACCAATAGAAAAATTGAGTAGAGAATATTACCAATAAATTTTGCATTGAAAACCAAAAATGACACTTATTTTGAAACAAAAATTATACTCCAGAACGACAAATAATTTGAAACGGATGGAGTATTTGTAAATTTAAGCCATATTACAATTTGATTACAATGGCCCATACATATTTTGCATGACTTTTTCTAATTGACTTTTAATATGAGAAGTAATTTAGTTTTGATTATTAAAAAAAGTGTTACTATATTTTGTCAATTTTTTTAAAAAAAATGTATCACTATTTAGGAATAAAGTACAAAATCAATATGTGAAATGGCTATGGCAACAAGTGTATATTTATACAAATTCAAAATAATTATCAAAGCTCTTAATACTAATTTTAATAAATATTAAACAAAAAAATTATGAAAACTTCAAAATTAGTATAAAATATAATGAAAACTAATTTTTAGATAAATATTAAAAACACTAATGCTTTTGTAAGAATTATTATTTTTTAATTACAATTTTTTCTTTTGTAACTTGAATTTCAAATTCAGATTTAAATATCGATCTGAATCACCAATATTAGCAAATTTGACCATTTTTACCATGTTTGCTGGTTTAATATTGATTTTGTTTTTATAACAACCCTCAAACTGGTTAGACGAGGAAGTCACGATGTGATCGATAGAAGTATTCCCTAATTTTTTTTTATCTGAAATATTTATATTTAGACTTTGATACTCTTTTAACTAAAAAAACTTTGATATCTCTTGAATCAAAATACCAAAAAATCAATATTTAACCAAAACCAAAAACAAATATGAAAACCAAATTGGAATCAAACTGAAAACTAAACGCTTATTCTTAAACATATTAGTGAACTAACACAAATATGTTTAAATTTAGGGGTTTTTTCAAAAGTGACTCAAAACTTGAACTCAATTGTAAAACCAACCCATGGTTTTTTTGAAATTTCCACTTTCCTTTTTCACCCTAGAAGTTCGGATAATTCACGAAAATGCCATTACTTTTTTTTTTTTGAAAATGATTGTATTACTATATCATCCTCATCTTCATCAAGTATTTACAATATTATCATTGGCTTCAATACACCAACCACCATGAACAACCAATTTGAAGCTTTTAATGCTTCTAAAATCAACATCTACATCTTTATATACTTATTTCTTACACACACAAACTATTTTCCTTTCACTTTCTCTCTTATTACTTCCCAAAATCCCAACTTTTTGATTTTAAAATTTATAAACTTATTAATGTTACTAAAATTCATGATTCTTGGTCAAGAACAAGTATGTAACTTTCACTAAGAAATGATATGTACTTGGAGAAGTTAAACATGAATCTCACCAAATTTAAGAAGAA
>MU106801.1:0-66855 GCA_012274485.2 Sinapis alba | reverse complement strand
TCTGGGAAGACAGAAGACTTTCTGGGAAGACAGAAGACTTTCTGGGAAGACAGAAGACTTTCTGGGAAGACAGAAGACTTTCTGGGAAGACAGAAGACTTTCTGGGAAGACAGAAGACTTTCTGGGAAGACAGAAGACTTTCTGGGAAGACAGAAGACTTTCTGGGAAGACAGAAGACTTTCTGAGAAGACAGAAGACTTTCCTGAAAGTCTTCTACCCCTTGAATTTACTATTCTGGCGTAATATCTTTTAGTAGACTTAAGTCTTCTAATACCTTAAACTAAATAACAAACTAAATATCAATAAACACTTCACTAAACTTAAAATCAACTCCAAAACTATTTAATATACACAAAACTAAACAAATATATGTAAAAAATAATTTTTCAAAAAAATTGGTTAGGCTTCCAAAATCTAACCCTAAAGATACATACAATACTATGACATATGTTTCCAAACCCTAGACCAAAGAATATCAAAAGATGATACATTCACTCATCTATGTTGAGAACAATTCAATTTTACTAGATTTTAATTTATATCATTTACAAATGTTTGTTATTATATGATTTAGATTTTTCCTCCATAAAATATTTTTTATATAATTTATAAATTATTTTTAAAATTTACTAAGCGAGAAGACCTACATGTAAGTCTTCTTAGAAGACTTACAAAATCATAGAAGACTTAAAAAGACAGAAGACTTAAATAGGCTATAAAGGTAAAAACGCATATAGTTTTTTTTTTTTAGTCATAAGGGGACTGTTGTAATTTCACTACACTTTTAGCTTACTTTTGCATTTGATTGATGTTTGGGTACACTTTTGCATTTGAATTCAAGTTTTAGGTTGGTTTTGGCAATTTTCCCTTAAATTTATTAACAAAAATATACCTACCCTTGAAAAGGACGGATCAAAATCTAGTTACTTATTAAACTTGAAAATAAAAAAATAGCTCAGGGCGTTTATTTTGCTGAGTCGGGGCTAATGATGAACCCATTTGATTTTGCATTTTTTTATGATGAGTTATATTGAGAACAAAAGGAGGAAAAAAGTGAAGAATGAATAGAAAAAATAAGATGACAAAAGTTAAAGAAAATCTTAAGATAGTTAAATATTTTTTAGTTATGCATTTTTTAGATGATACATTTCAATGATGAAATCATTTTGTTGTTTTTAAAACATTTTGTGCAAATACTTTAGCCCACATTTACCTTTTTTTTTTTTGAAGATTTTCGTTCTAAACTGAAAGGCACTATTTCGTCAAACTTGTGTTTTTGAAGATGGAAACTAGCACTGTTTGATTTTCAAAACTTCGATAGATTTTGCTTTAGTTTTGTCAACAGTTTTCATTCATTTTTTTTGTGTAATAATCTAAACAGGATGTGTTTATGCTACAAAATTGTCGTCATTTGATTAGAGATACAATCCTCTACCTGATGTTTAGTCAAATGTTGCATTAGAATTAGGGCTGGGCAAATAAACCGAACCCGAAAACCCGAACCGAACACGATCCGATAAAAATGAATCTGAACCGATCCGAACCCGACATAAATACCGAATGGATCTTGTTTTATGGTATTTCGGGTTATGGGTATTATCCGAACCGAACCCGAACTTAAATGGATATCCGATAGAACCTGAACCAATTCAAAATCCCCAAAAATAACTTGTACCAAACATGATCTCAATTCCTAATATGTGTCAAAAAAACACACCAATATATTATTGAACATCTAAAATAATTATCTATTACATGAATAATTAACTCAAATACTTAGCTTAATATATTTTGGTATATGGTTAATATTAATGTTTGTGTTTAATATTAATATATAGCTTAATATATGTTTTGGTTATGTCGACTTGAGAAAAGTTTGTGTTTCTCGAAATGTAGTTTTTTTATTGTTAACTTTATTATATGTCTAATTTCTTGTTATTGAGCTTTATGTTTAAGAGTTTCATGCTTAGCGTCTTGATGATTGAAGGTAACGGTTGAAATTTGAAGTTTTTAGATTTTTGTTTTATTTTCATTGAATAATATTTTTCATTTCATGAGAACTTGGTTTTCGTTTTGTGTTGTCAATTATTTGATTTTTTTTTATCAGTAACTATGTTTATCTTTCGTTTGATTTTGAATAATCATGCTTGATGTTCTTTTTTAATTTTTGAATCGATTTTACTTATGTTTTAGTTGTAAAATAGGTACAAATCATGTACTTTTAAATCGAATAACTGATTTTACTTATGTTTTGGTTAAAAAGTAGGTACAAATCATGTATTTTTAAACCGAAGAACCGATTGGGACCCGAACCCGAAAGTATATCGGGTTGTACCGGTTCTTTGAAGATTTACTAACCCCAAACCGAACCGATTGGGACCCCGATTGCCCAGGCCTAATTAGAATATGCTTCAAATTTTTAAAATTTGGTTTTGCCTATGCACATGTCCAGTCCAGTTAAGTTATGTTTAGGCTTGGTCACTTTGGGCTTGGTTATTTATGAGTTTGATTATTTCCATAATAAACATATCTATATCATTATCTTATAAATGATTTTGGTTATTTGTCAATTTTTTCATAATTTTAGGTAAATTTCTTTATTTGTCATGTTTTCAATAATTTTAGTTAGTAATTTTACTTATTTATTATATTTTAATTATTTTTGTTAAATTATTAGTTTGAATAATCTATATTATTATTTATAACTTCATTAAAACTGAAAACATGTGACTTAGGATATCCACTATATATTACTTTACTTATTATTATTTAATATTTTGATTCATATTGGTTGATTCTTATTTTGAGTGTTTATTTCGGATGAATATTAATACCTAACTAATACAAGAGAAGGTATGTTCATGTTCTCAATAATTTTAGTTAGTAGTTTTACTTATTTGTCATATTTTTTTTTTATTAAAACCTGTTTTATATATATTTTCCTTCCAAATGTAATTTATCAAATCAAACGCTATGTAATTTGCAAATTCTCAACGCAAATATTATCATTCACTTAGGATAATAGTTTTACTTATTTTTCATATTTTTTATTTAACTGGGTGTTTTGCCTTCATATCGCATATGCAGATATAATTATTTTACACATGTTAATATATTCAAAAACTATTGTTTATATGTTTAAAAATTTAATATCTATCTATACTATTATTTAAGAAGTGATTTGACTTATTTGTTATGTTCTTCATAATTTTAGAATATTTTACTTATTTTCATATTTTTATTAGTTTTTAGAAACTACGTGTCATCTATCTATACTATTATTTAAGAAGTGATTTGGCTTAGTTGTCATGTTCTCTATAGTTTTAGGTTATTTTGTTTATTTGTCATATTTTTATTAATTTTGGAATCTTATGTGTCATATTTTCCATTATTTTAAGTTTGATCCTTAGTTTTAATTAATATATTTTGAATTATTAGTCCATAATTTTATTTTTAGTCATTAGTTTTAATTAATAACTTTTTAAGTTGTTATTTTTAAACAATTTCAGTGGTAATTTAATAAATATTTTTTATTATATTCAGGATAATTATTAATTTAGCAATAATTTTATAGATATGTTAATCTTATGTTTATTTTAGTAAGATTAAATGATAAAATATTATTTTGCTTATTTATCAAATTTTTATTAGTTTTTAGAAGCTTATGTGCCATATTTTCCATGATTCTAAGTTTAGTTATTAGTTTAAATTAATAAGTTTTGAATTATTAGTTTTAAAATAATTTTTTGATTATTTAATAAACATTTTTATTATATTCATGATAATTATTAATTTTAGAAATAATTTTATAGATATGTTTATATTATATTTACTTTAGTAATATTAAATTATATAATATTATTTTGATTATTTGTCATATTTTTATTAGTGTTTAGAAACATATTCGTCATATTTTCCTTGATTTTAAGTTTACTTATAAGTTTTAATTAATTTTTTTTTAATTTTTAAATAATTTTAGTGATTATTTAATAAATATTTTATTATATTCAGTATAACTATTAACATTAACTTACCAATCAAAAATTGTGAGTCCAAAAATGCAATTTCTTGCTGTTATAATTCAAAAATATATTTTTTACTAGAGATATATAATTTATTAATTTTATTTAATAAGTTTTTTTGTAAATAGAAGTATATTTTTAATTATTGTAGAATTTATTAATAAGTGTTACTATAGACTATGATAAATAAAAAATTAAATAAAATCTAACTAAATTGATGTTCATAATAATCAATGAACAAAAATGTTCAATCAGTATATTATTATTTGATGTAGAAATATTTGTTTTCATACGATTTACTGATAATTAATAATTATGGTTTTATTTTGTAGATTTATATTTTTATATTATTTTAAATATTAATAAAACTTTGTTAGGTTATTATGATGATTATTTTTTTACATGTAAGGTTTGATGACATAAAAAATAAAAAAATTTGCAATTAATAAATCACTATTTAAGTTTCGTTGTAATAAAAAATTAAATTATATATTCAGATTAATTTAATATTTCAAATTAATTAAATAATTTAAATTAAAAATAAAAGATTATATTAAAACTAAATTTGATTGATTATATATTAGTCCGCACAAGGGGCGGGACATCATCTAGTTAATTTTAATTAACAAGTTTTTTAATTGTTATCTTTTAAATGATTTTAGTAATTATTTAATAAATATTTTTCATTATATTCAGGATAACTATTAATTTTAGAAATAATATTAAAGATATATTCGTCTTATGTTTAATTTAGTAATATTAAATCATATAATATTATTTTGCTTATTTGTCATGTTGTTATTAGTTTATAGAAACGTATGTGTCATATTTTACATGATTTTTTAAAAAATCATTAGTTTTAATTAATAAGTTAGTGAATTGTTAGTTTTAAACAATTTTAGTTATTATTTAATAGTTATTTTTATTATATTTAAGATAATTATTAATTTTAGAAATACTTTATAGATATGTTTATATTATGTTTACTTTAGTAATATTAAATTTTATGATATTATTTTGCTTTTTTATCATGTTTTTATTAGTTTATAAAAGCTTACTTGCCATATTTTCTATGATTTTAAGTTTATTCGTTAATTTTAGTTAATACTAATTTTTAAATTTTTTTTTTTAAATAGTGATTATTTAATAAATATTTTTATTATATTCAGCATAATTATTAACGAGTATTGTCAAATCTTAGCAGTATCTTATAAATATATACATCTTATGTTTACTTTTGTAATATTAAATAGTATAATATCTTCTTATTTGCCATATTTATTAGGATTTAGAAGTTTATGGGTCATATTTTCCATGATTCTAAGTTTAGTCATTTGTTTTAATTAATAAGTTTTGACTTTTTGTTTAAAATAATTTTAGTGATTATTTAATATTTTTTTTTTATATTCAGGATAATTATGAATTTTAGTAATAATTTTATAGATATGTTCATCTTATGTTTACTTTATTAATATTAAGTTATATAATATTATTTTTATTATTTGTTATTTTTATTTTTTTTTAGAAGCTTATGTATCATAATTTCCATGATTTTAACTTTTAAGTTAATCATTAATTTTAATTAATGAATCGGTAGTGGAGCATTGCGCCTTGGAGGGAAGATATTTGAGAGTTATTTAAACAATTTTATTTATTATTTAATAGTTGTTTTTATTATATTCAGGATAACTATTAATTTTAGAAATAATTTTATAGATATGTTTATTTTATGTTTACTTTAGTAATATTAAATCATATGATATTATATTGCTTATTTTTTATGTTTTTATTAGTGTTTAGAAGCTTATGTGTCATATTTTCCATGATTTTAAACTTTAGTCATTAGTTTTAAATAATAAGTTTTTGAATTATTATTTCTTAAACAATTTTACTGATTATTAATAAATATTTTTCATTATATTCAGAATAATTATTGATATTCCTATCAAATTTTAACAGTAATTTTTTATATATATATATATAATATTCATTTTATGTTTACTTTAGTAATATTAAATTTTATAATATTTTTAATTATTTATTATTTTTAAAAGCAAGATTTCTTCTCTTTTGTATCATGGAAGAGTTATATAGTGTTATGAGTTTTATTAACATCAACTTACCTATAAAAAAATTATAACTCCAAAGGATATAATCTCTTACCATTATAATTCAAAAGCCAATTTTACTAGACATATATAATTTATTACTTTTAGTTAATAAGGTTTTAAGTAAACAAAAATATATTTTTAATTAGTTTAGATTTTGTTAATAAGTGTTACTATAAACTCTGCTGAATAGAAAATTCATATAAAATTCAGTTAAACTGGTGTTCATAGTAATCATGTGATTTAAAATATTTATAGAACTTTGTTTTGATTATTATGATAATGATTCTTTTGCATGTGAGATTTGGTGACAAAAAAATAGATTTTGTAAGTAATAAATCATTATCTAAGTTTTGTTGTCGTAAAATAAATAAATTATATATTCTAATTAATTTAATATTTAAAACTAATTAAAATTAAAATTAAAATCAAAATTATATTAAAACTAAAATTGATTGAATATATATTAGTTTGTACAAGATGTGGACCGATCTTCTGTATCACAAATAGAATTATGGTCAAACTCGATTGTCAATTATAATTATCCTTTGTTAGTTTTATTAATTAATGCTTGGATTTGGACTGATTACGCGAAGTTCTACAAAATTGATCTTTCTACATCTTGTGGAGTAAATATTATTATCCTAATTTTAAAGACTTTGATCGTTTGTTAATAGATTGGTAATGATTGATCGCGTTTTGTATGTTTATGGTATATTAATGAAAGCAATGGTCTAGTTTATGATCTTTACTACCTACACCAAAGGACAATAATAGATTCGTAGTAAAGATCATTAGACTATTACTACCACGATTATATTATGTATATCTGTTTTTTTTTTTTGCATCTGTCTGTTTAAATTTATAGAAAGATATGTTATGTGGAAATGGTGAACATAGTCGAAGATATTATTCAACGTAATGTGTATCCCGTATCATATGTTTGACCACAATAAATATTTTGCCATAAAATGTATGAACTTCTACATCAACGTTTGCGTAAGTTAATTATTACTTTTCTTTTTGGAAATATTAGACGTTGATTTTTTGAAACTAACGCAGACTACGAATAAAATTGACTTGATGATGGTTAAACGGTTGTATTTACGAATAAACCGGAATTAATTTGCGAAACCGATATAAGCGATGATGAAAATAACCATCCGGTTTATTTGCCTTGGGCAACAAGTCGCACGATATCGCTAGTAGATTTTGCATGAGTTTCTTGTGAACTGTACAGTCGATGGCAAATCTCGTAATATCTTGAGATAGTTCAAACCTATATGTAATTTTATGCAGAATTTTGACGTGGCTTGTAACAACTAGTACGGACCGCCGAGAAATCACCTTTTCTGTAAATAGCAAATTATCAGAGAAAAAAACGATTGTGAAATTAAATAACAACGATAATTTAATGTTAATTAAATCTTGACCTGATAAAACGGCATATTTATAGTTTAACTTGATTTAAATTTTATCCATACTGTTTTTCTTTCTCCTGTGTAAAGATCAATTTATCTATATACTGTTGTAATATTACTCCATATATGTATTGCTATTGTTGGTGTTTCTACTTATTAATTATTTAATGATATACATATATCATCAAAATTGAAAATATAAAAAAAATTCTTAAACATTATCGTTAACAAGTTTTTATATAATCATTCATTTATTTTATTGATAAAAACTTATGCGATTATAAGTTTTAGATTTGTTTAAGAATCTTCTATTTATCCAAAAGATATAAGACATTAATTAATCTTTACCCTGATAAAACGGCATATTTAACATGATTTCAAATTTATCCATACTGTTTTTGTTTTGTAAAAGATCAATTTATCTATACTTGTTTGAATATTAAATAGAGAAATTCTCTTAGATAATCCATTTTAGTTTGTTTGTCACAAAAATAGTTTTTAAAAAAGAAAATTACCAAAATGTTTTTTTAAAAGCTAAAAAATGCATTTATATACATTTATACCTCTAGGGTTAATTAATTTGGACTTTAGGGTTTAGAGTTAAGGGGTGAGCTTGGGGTTAGGGTTTCAAATTTTAAAAAATAAACTAAAAAATCAAAATTTAAAAAAAAAAATCTATTTTAGTCATTTTATTTTTGGAAAGCTATTTTTGTGATAAAAACTTAAAAGAGGATATTTAATAGAATTGTCCTATTATATATGTATATGCTATTGTAAGCGTTTCTAATTATTAATGATAATATATCATCAAAACTAAAAATATAAAACAATTACTCCCTCTATTTCAATATAAGTGGTTTTTAAGGTTTTTGCACATGAATTAAGAAAAATCAAACTTATATATAATTTATCTTGATTGCATAAAAATTCATTAAATGAAACTAATTCAACCAATAAGAAAAATACATATTATTTTGTAATTGGTCACAAAATTCAAATGATATTAAATTCTACCTAGAAAAATGAAAACATCAATTATTTTGAAATAAAAAAAAAATCTTTAAACACCACTTATTGTGGTACGGAGGGAGTATTAGTTTTCTGTAGTTTTAACTAATTTTTTTTAGCATAAAAGACTAATATGATTATACGGTAAGTTACAAATTTGCTTACAAATCCTCTATTTTATTCAAAACGTATTGGACATTTAATTATTTTTTTGTTATGGTCAAGAGACATTATGATTTCTTTCCTAGCTGAATTACATTAAACACGACCTTAAATTACTATTCGGAAGACAATTAAATATGGTCAAAAATGATGTGGATAATTCCCAAAACCTTTGACGAAATCGAAATAAATAAGCGTTGAACAAGCAGTAAATCAATGAATTAAATAAAAAGAAAAGAGAAATTCTACGAAGATTTATGTAATTAGAGGAGAGAATATCGTAACAAACTAAATATTGACTCCTTGACTCAAACGTCTCTCTTATCTAAATCCATTCCTCCTCCCCTCTCTCTCTCTATATATATAAATACATGTGCATGTGTATGTATCGAACCATACATTACACCCCTAACTAACGCTCTCTCTCTCTCTCTTGATTAGGTTTCCTTCTACACTTCGTCTTCTTCATCAATCTCGCTCTCTCTCGTACCGATTGCATAATGGTTGACGCTAAACAAATCCGCTTCATCGTCGGAGTTATCGGTACCATTCACTTATCGAGCAGCTAATCTCTGTTTTATTTGAATCCGAACAAGTTAGCTAACTGTGTTTTCATGGAGTCTTAGTTTAATCGATCGCTAATAATCTATTATTCGAAACCGATACAACCTCGTTATTAATCACTATGAATATATATATGCTCATGAGATTTGAATGCGAACAAGTAGTTCTATGCATAAAGAGAGATTCACGTCTTATTTATGTTTGAGATTGATTCTTATGATGGATCTCTTTATGAACACGTTATTTGATTTTGTAATTCTGTTTTTGAGTTTGATCGATATCTAACGGCTTATCGATCTCTTTGGTGATACAGGGAACGTTATCTCCTTCTTTCTCTTTTTCTCGCCACTGTAATTAACTTCCCTTATCCTCGTGTCTATGAACGTTACTATTTGATTATTACTCAATCATATATATGTACATGCAGGCCAACGTTTATTAGGATCTACAAGAGCAAGTCTGTAGAGGAGTTTCAACCGTATCCTTACGTAGCAACGATGATGAACTGTATGCTTTGGGTTTTCTATGGACTCCCTGTTGTTCACAAGGATAGTATCCTTGTTTCCACCATTAATGGCGTCGGCATGGTATTCGAAGCTGCCTTCATTTCCACCTTCTTACTCTACTGTGGCGGCAAGAAGAACTTCAGGGTACCTATATCATCTCAGTCTTGCTTTTGATTGATTTTTTTTTTAATGGTTATTAATTAGTGTTGTATGTCTGCAGAGGAACATTGGGTTATACCTTCTGGCTGAGGTTATTGCTGTGGCTGCCATTGTTTTGATTACTCTTTTCGCTATTCAAAACTCGTTTGCCAAACAGACGTTCGTTGGTGTCATCTGCGATATCTTCAACATTGCTATGTATGCAGCTCCTTCACTTGTCATCGTAAGTATCTCTATCTATCTGTCTCGTTGATCTCTTTCACTCGTGGCTTTAACTTGAGTAATGATATTATGTTAATGAATACAACACAGAAAAAAGTGATAAAGACAAGGAGTGTCGAGTACATGCCGTTTTTGATATCTTTCATTAGTTTCATTAACGCTGGGATCTGGACTGCCTACTCTTTGATCTACAAAATCGATCTCTACGTCCTCGTAAGTTTTTTTTTTTTTTTTTTTTTTTTTATAATTCTAATCATATAGATTGATATGATTTTTGTTAACCTTGTGTATTTATTATATATATCTTGTACAGATAAGCAACGGTCTTGGAACGCTCTTGTGTGCATCCCAGCTAATTGTCTATGCTATGTACCGCAACGCTACTCCAAAGGAGGAGCACAAAACAAAGCCTTCGGAGATTGAAATTCCAGGGACCGTCTGAGTTTCAACTACATGTGCATACAAACATTTGTGTGTATGCATTAGGACTTTTATCTTTTCTTCTTCGTTTGGTTTTTGTTGAATCTTAATAACATTACTTTTTTTTTAATTGTCCTAGTTTATGGATGATTTTTTTTTTGTCAAAAAATATATCCCCCCCTCCCTCATTATTTTCTCTGAATATTAAGCTTTTGTTTTTCTATTTTTCCAAGAGCAGTCAATGAAACTTGACCAAAACGTTTCAATTGAAAAGTGAACTAGGGCTCTACACAAATTATGTTTAACATTTAACTATTCCACTTTTTGTCATCTTCTGTTGACAATTAAACTTTCGGTAAGACCAAAACAATATATAAATAAACAATTTCTGTTGACCATTATACTTTCAGTGGACTGTTTGTAGTCATAATAAAAATAATTAGATTGCCATTAAAGTGCAGCTAAAATACATTTTAAATCATATCTGAGGCACCATAATAAATCTGAAGTAGTTTTCAAATTGGCCCCACCATTAAATTTGTAACATATGATTTGTAAAGAATGTTTTCTTCTTACGTATATAAAATAAAGAAAATGACTTGAAAAAAAGAGAAAAAGAAAAAAAGAAAGTGCCAAGATCCAAGGCTTTTTTAGGTATGGAACAAAATGACCATATATATCTGTAAATCCTATACGTGCTTAGTATATACGCAAACTCCGTAGTTAAAAGTTTCAACACCGTAAGAAAAGAGAAGAAGAATGAAATGAGTTATGGCCACGTAACTAATTACATGACACGGCGTTTCTTTTTCTCAGGTGTTTCGTGGACTTGAGCTTTGATTCCGTACGTTCTCACTTGGAAGTTCTCAAATGCTTCAGAAACTGCTTCCACCTGTTGACATCGCAAAAATCAATCTTAATAACAAAGAACGCAGTGTGATGATAGATACTACAATTGGGTTAACAATTATATATATATTTGATCACAAACCAGTTCTGGTTTCTTGGCATATACTCTCACTATCATGTCTTGAAATGATGTTGGTAACAGGTGACTAACTCGCTCCTCTGGTATCACAAACTTCTCTTCACTCTCGTAATCCTGTACATGAAACCCGTGAATCAAACATGGTCTGTTGAGATTATGGTGTACAAGAACAGAGAGACGATAGTGTACCTTGAAGAAGTTGATGCTGAATGTGAAAACATACCACAAAAAAAAAAAGATAAGCTGGTTAGAATGTTATCGAAGCGCTAGCAGAAATAAACAATGAAGCTAAAACAGTGTTTGTTTATCTTTTACCATTCAAGAGGATTTTGTCTTCCACGAGCTAAATCAATCTTCACATTGGTAACAGCGATATCCTCTTCTTTTAGTGTTAAGCTTGTATGCTTCTGTTATATTAAAACTGAGATGAGTACTGTAAATAGTTTTCCTCTTTTTAGTCAAGTGTTTAAAGATTTCAAACCTGAGAACAGACGATATCTTGAGCAGTGACGGCTTTAAAATGTTCGATTTTTTCCTTTGGAACGGCATACTCGTTACAGAACTGCAAGTACGCACGAAGGAAATGTTAAAACTATAATTAAGCAGAAAGTGAAGAGAAGATTATGTATAGTTACTTGGTACAGCTGCCTTCTCCGAACACGGAGGATCAGGTCTTTAGCTTCTGCAAGTTCAGGATCTGGAGCTATTTCAATGGTTTTGAGGATTGTATCGTCCAACTGCAATTTCGGAGAACAAGAATTACATAGAGAAGAGCAAAGGAACTTTGTTGCACAAAGGGAAATATTTTGTCTCCTGAGGAAAGAATGTACACACCTTCCAGTATTCAGATGGGTCGTCAATGTTAGTAGAAATCCCCAAGTAATTGTTAGCTTTGACCATGGCATCAACTATCATAAGCTCTATTGCCTGCAAATGAATGGGGAAAGAAACAAAGTGAGAAAGAGAGAAGACATAGAGAAGAAACAGAGAGAATGATAATGGTACAAACAATACCTTTACTTTCGGATGTGTGTAGACAGTTCGATAGAGATCAGCTCGTGTTGCGAATAACTTGTGAACATTACGGTCTGCAAAATTCACTCAGTTTTACAAGGGAGTAGTAAAGGCCAACACAACTACAGAATATATCAGGTGAGAAAAATAAAACTCACACTCCTTAGCCCGATAACAGATTTCGTTGTCCATAACTCTCATCGTCTCTGTCAGTCTAGAAAGCTCTGAGAATTAGCAAAGTTTTTTAGTAGAAATGCCTGAAGTGACTATAAAGTAGAATGAAGACCTTTGGAACTGAAAGTTGCATCCAAGTCCACAAGCTCGAGAATCACGAACAAGGTAGTCAAACCTATAGAATATGGTAGACAAACAAAATTAGATTCCTCGTAAATAGGTGCAAATCTCTGCATCACCATGGGTGAAAAGGAAGAAACTGCAGAAGGGTATACAACTAAATGATATATAGAATTACTTGTCCACATCAATCCCATTTCGACCATTAGCAACAATGTCATACAAGAAACGTTTCTCTGCGTTGCTCTGCAAAATATGTAAAGGTAAAGCGTAAGTAGTTGTCATGTTTGACTAGAATAGAGAACATGACTGCTATAAAACTTACTTTCAGCTGTGAAAATTCCGTACTCGCTAGGATCATATCCTGTTACAGTAAGCATTTGAGAAAGTCATCAGGAAAGAGAGAAAGGAAGCAACAAATATAAGATTGGATTTGCAAAGACTGAAAATAGTGTGACAGTTTATATTTTTATACTAGAGGCCATTTGAGAGAAGCAAAATAGTCTTAAGAAACAATATTACCTTCACTCTTTTCAGCATCTGAGCATCAATATCAATGTTATGCGTATCAACAATATGGTCAATCATCTTTACAGACATTAACTCATGAGACCTGCATAAAAGAAATGGCATATAAAGAGCTGGATTGCTGGAGAAAAGCATACCTCCAGAGAGCCGTAGTAGCAAAATTCAAGGCAGCAGCGTTCTAAATATAACATCAAGTAACACCATGGCATTGATCTTTTCAAGGAAAGTGAAACATACCACTCACAGCCACTCATGACCTTCGGCAGGAACTCACGCTCAAACATATGGCTGAAAGGCCCATGGCCAATATCATGGAGAAGTCCTTTAAATACAAACATGTATCAGAAGTTGGATTCAAGGAATAATGTAGTAATTGAGCTAACAATAGTTACCCGCAAGTCTCACAGTCTGAAGATCATGTTTGTCAATATCGAGCTCCATTCCCTATTAAAAAAGTATAGCATGTACATTACAATCTTACACCATACTTAAAACAAAATGTGACTACCACAGGCTGTAAAGACTTTTCAATACCTGGAAATTTTTTAGCTTCTGTGCAGTTTCGCCTGCAAGCCAATACACACCTAGAGAATGCTCAAATCTGGAATGAACAGCTCCCGGATATACCATGTTTGTCACTCCTGAACAACTCAAGACTCATTACAGTTAGAACTACTAACCTATACAAAATACAAGATAAAAAGGTTTCGCAGAGAAACATTAAACGAGACCAGCCTTGCTTATAAAACAAGAGGAGGCAAGTTGAGTTGAAAACGCAAGACAACTCACCAAGCTGCTTTAGTTCACGAAGCCTGCCACAAGGAAATCATATCAAACAATCAGAACATTGCGGTTTTTAACCAATCATGGAAAATTTATCAAGCAAAATGAGCTCAATTCAATAACTCACCTCTGAAACTGTTCCGTGTCAATGAACTTCAAGCAAAGCTGCAAATCAAACTTGACTATCAGTACAGATGCCACACTGATTCAACGTTTGGTATGCGATTACAAAGAGTTATGAACCGTAGTCTAGTGGTTTAGAGATTCTCAAAACGCAAGCTAAATTGGAAATAGTTCACACAAGAACCTAAATATAAAGAATAATCGCATCACAGTAGTGGAAGAATCCACAAGCAGCTTCGTTCATCAAATGTGTCCGCGACCTAAAACTCAGGCATACATATCCTAAACAAGTCAAACCTTCCGCTAAACGTCAAATCTCAATCAAACGAGATTCACAAGTCACAGCGAGAAATCAACGACCAAGAATCTATCATCAAGATTCCAACTCGAACAACAATCACCGGAGATTTCACATAAAACCTCCATGAGAAACAGTTAACAGAGCGAGAGAGCATTACAGATAGAGTTCCGGAGCCTCCTTATCTCGTAAACTAGCAATTTGGAATGAAGGAAACGAGAAACGGAGAAAGGAGAAGAGAAGAATTACAGGATCGAGGTAGATGTTGCCATGAACGTTGTCGTAGACATGCTTGCTGAATCGGAGCTCGTTCGTCGGTGCGCCGGCGGAGTAAACCGGCATGTTTAGGTCGTCGTTGCAATACGCTCCCATTAGTTTTGATTTCACGTCGCTCGCTCGCTATATCTCCGGAGGTTGGAGCGAAAGTGAAAAATGGTAACTGAAAATTGAGAAAGCGATTTGAATTTTATGCTGCTGCAGGAGTTAGAGAGAGAGAGAGAGAGAGAGAGAGAGAGAGAGAGAGAGAATCTTTAAGACCTTTTGACGTTTATACGCGATTGATATTATTCCTTTACACCTTTTAATTTATTGTTATTAATAAATAAAACTGCAAATAGAGCCCTGAAATTTTATTTAATTTTATGAAAACAGAACGTACTTTAAATATTATCTAATTAAACCCTCAACTTCAAGATTTTGACAAATAAACCAGGATATTAACCTGGATTATCACGGTTTGGGTGTGGCATGTAAGCACACAGTTTATAATTTATTCCAATTATAGAGCCTGTGGTTTGTTGTGCGCATTGTTTTGGTAAACATGACCACCTTTGTCTAAAATATAAATGTAGGGCTATGTTATGCAAATTCCCTTTTCTTAGTTACCGAATTAATAATAAAATTTTAATTATAAATTTCAGTTAGTGGTGGACTGCTGGTGGTGGAGAAGTGGGTTCATGTGACGGTTCGGAATATTCGGAAGATGAGATTGTATCTTAACCAAATAGCAATTGGTAAATTAATATCAAACCGGAACCAAAGTGGCAAGCGCAAATTATAAGGACGCTTTCGCAATTATTCTCCGGCCAGGTCAAACGTGAGCACAGTAGCAACTTTTGCGTGTTAGGGTTTCGATTTGACTTGAGTCAACTCAACTCAATCGGAGACGGAGAGAAAGAAGATTCGAGCATCCAATCACAGCGGGATAGGCGGCGGAGTAATGGAAGAGCTTCCGAGCATAACCGTGAGTCAGCGCGAGCAGTTTCTGGTGGAGAACGATGTGTTTAGGATGTACAGTTACTTTGACACCAGTGACATCGCTACTCAGAAATTCATGTAAGATCGATCGTTGCTTGATTTATAAGGTGAATTGTACTGATGGAAGTTGTTGATCTAGGGCGGAGATTCAGCGAGACAAGCAGCTGGATTATCTGATGAGTGGCTTAAGGCTGCTAGGCCCGTCGTTTTCGTCCTTAGATGCTAAGTACGTATCTTCTCCTTGTGAAAAAACGATGCGTTGAAGTTGTAGGTATCAAACGTGATTGATCTGTTGTGTTCCATAGCTAGAATTTGAAGTTTAGGGTTCCCCTTTGAAGTTTGCACACGTTATTATTTGTCAGATGTTCACATTGCCAATAGATGAATAAATTGAATTTTGGATTTTGAACAGTCGACCGTGGCTTTGCTACTGGATTCTTCATTCAATTGCTTTGCTTGGGGAGACTGTGGATGATGAATTAGAAAACAATACCATCGACTTTCTTGGACGCTGCCAGGTTAGGTGTTCTCAAATTCTTTTCCCTTAGTAGCTGTCTAAACCAATCGTGATGGAAACGCTTTTGTTTTTTTTTTTCATTTGGTACTTAGTTTGCTTTCACTTATTGGTTGTTCAGGGCTCTGATGGTGGATATGGTGGTGGTCCTGGTCAAGTAAGTATATGTCTGTTCCTTGAAAATGTGTGGATCACTATATTTTCATGGAAATTTGAACTTGACTGGGATTATTTTATTCTGAAAGATCTCGTTGGTGTAGTTTAAGATTTGATGCATCCTCTTATTGTTTGGTTGTAAATCTCCCAAACATGGAAGAGATAGTTAGGATGTATAATTTTTTAGCCTGCCTTTTTCTTCGCAGCTTCCACATCTTGCAACAAGTTATGCTGCAGTGAATACACTTGTTACGTTAGGAGGTGACACAGCCTTTTCTTCAATTAACAGGTATTCGTTTGTCTTGATCGTTAGTTTCTTTTCAATAAGAGACAACTAATATTGAAGACTTATGTCTGCCTCACAATATTTCAGAGAACAAATGGCTTGTTTCTTAAGACGAATGAAGGATACAAATGGAGGTTTCAGGTTTGATTTTCTTTCTGCTTATCTAAAAGCCACCACTTGTCCACTTTTACTGATAGCGCAATCTGTATGCATTGTAATGCCGTTGATGTCATAGTAGCTTAAGTCATGTTGGTTTGTTAATTGTTACTTGTCTCTTTTCCTATTGCATGCAATTTGTTGAGACCAAATTCTGACTTATCCCTTGATCGTCAGGATGCACAACATGGGAGAAATAGATGTGCGAGCGTGCTACACTGCGATTTCGGTGAGTTTTATCACCTTCAAGTTTCCCGTTTTCTCTTCTTGGGGGCACCAAAACCTGTTAGACCCAGTGAGACCAACAACTCAGGGCCTATTTTGCTATGTTTCTTCCATTAGGATATGGTTAATGGTCTAGTTATTTTCACACTCGCGCTCATCAGATAATTTGCAGAAAGATCGTATTGAGCACTAAAAGTCGTGCATCATCCTATGGTTCGCTTTTTCCTTGATATGTTTTGACTTTTCTTTTGAAACAGATTGCAAGCATCCTGAACATTGTGGATGATGAACTCACCCGAGGCTTAGGAGATTACATCTTGAGGTAGCTTTTCGTGTTACTTTTACTTCGCATGATTCAAAGCTGAATTGCTGTTAAGTAGTTGTAAGTTCATGAATTTCCCTTGTAAAGTTTTCTTACTTAACTCATTTTATTTTGAGCAGTTGCCAAACTTATGAAGGTGGCATTGGAGGGGAACCTGGCTCTGAAGCTCATGGTGGGTATGGCCTCTTACTTACTTTCTTAATGTTGAAGCTTTGATCAAAACTGAGTTTTGCTTCTCTTCCTCGATTACGTGGTTTATTTCATGGTTACCTATAATTTATTTCCTGAAAATGTTGAATTGTTACTTTTGCTTATTACCATGTAATTTGTTGTTTAGGTACACATACTGTGGGTTGGCTACTATGATTTTAATCAATGAAGTGGACCGCTTGAATTTGGATTCATTAATGGTAGGTAACAAACAATGATTTTCAAAGATGATTAATGAAATACCTTTCCTGTTCCTTGAACTAGATCATTTTCTTACAAATTAATTCTCTGATGATATTAGAATTGGGTTGTACATCGACAAGGAGTAGAAATGGGATTCCAAGGTAGGACGAACAAATTGGTCGATGGTTGCTACACTTTTTGGCAGGTTAATCGTCTAACTCTCCTTGTGTCATTCGTAACCTTGTTTATGTTTTAGCAATGTCCTACTCGCAAATTCTCCTGTACTCATCTTCTTTTTTGGTACTTGTTAAAACAGGCAGCACCTTGTGTTCTTCTACAGCGATTTTTTTCATCCCAGGATCTGGTACCTCATGGATCATCGCATATGTCACAAGGGACAGATGTAAATCACGAGGAACATGCTCATGATGAACATGATCCTGACGACAGTGATGAAGATGACTCGGATGAAGACAGCGATGAAGATTCAGGGAATGGACACCAAGTCGATCATACATCCACCTATATTAACAGGAGAATCCAACCTGTTTTTGACAGCCTCGGCTTGCAAAGATATGTGCTCTTGTGCTCTAAGGTACAGTTCTTAGTTGCTTTAACACCCGAACAAATCATTCAGTCAAGTTTACGCATGCACACACACTTGTATGCTCATTGACTTGCTCATCTGGTGTTTATTATATCTTCCGTTTGGGTTCTTAGGTCGATGATGGTGGATTCAGAGACAAGCTGAGGAAACCCCGTGACTTCTACCACACATGTTACTGTCTGAGCGGTCTGTCCGTGGCTCAACACGCTTGGTCAAAAGACGAGGACACTCCTCCTTTGACTCGTGACATTCTGGGTGGCTACGCGAACCACCTTGAACCTGTTCACCTCCTCCACAACGTTGTCATGGATCAGTACAACGAAGCTATCGAGTTCTTCCACAGAGCGGCATGACCTGTTCTCGCCACATACGGGAAACTCCTAAGCCTGATGGTATCTGAGAGAGTTTTCTTTATTGTTGTATGTTAACTTGTGAACAGAAAGTTTTACTAATTTAACCTTAGAACCTAATGAGTTTTTATTTATTTAAATGCTATGTTTATCTTTGGTGAAATTACGATTCAGTGAATTTTTTTTTTTTTGCATTTGAGACTCAAGAAAATATTAAAATAACTATGTTCATTAGTTTAGTGTCTATCTTGTTTGGCATTTTTAATAAAAAAAGAAATATACCGAATAATAATAATTTTAATGAGAGTTTGGAAGTTTTTTTTAAAAAAAGAATCAAAAATATTATCAAGATAGAAGGTCAATGGAACTTCAATGTTAAAGCAGTAGTTTAGGTCAAAAGTACGATAAAGAATAAAGTTGAGTCCCTTTTTGCAAATATTAATTTAAAAAGTTCGTCTCTCTCGTCTTCTTCCCCAGTTGAGTTCATTTGAACAGAGAGAGTGGAAGCATTTACTTCACACTTCCGCTGGCGACAGCAATTATAATTATTAATTAAAAACCCAATAATACCAACGGAAATGGAAGAAGAAGACGAAGAAAAGACGCAGAAATCTCGGAACGATAAGAATCATCAGCAACAAGAGGAAGAGGAAGAAAACGACGACAAAAAACAAAGACGAGACCCAGAGATGTCTTCTAGATCATCACTTCATTCACTACCACCAACGACCATTGATTCACCTCCTGACTCACCCAACACGGTCTCTTCAATCCCCGATAGCCATGGATCTTCACCTCACACGGTCATCCCAACTCCTTCTGTCGCTTCCGTCGCCACGAAGAACGAGACACCTTTCAGGGTTACTAACGCAGACTTGACGGAGCAGAAACTCGGCGAGAGTAGGAGGCGACTGAGGCCGAGCTTCTCTACTGCTCCGCGTGAATCGAAATGGGCAAGCTTTGTTAGGAAGGCTTTGCTTGGGTTTAGGGTTTCTGCGTTTGTGTCGTGTCTCGTTTCGTTCTCTGTTATGGTTGCCGATAGAGATAAAGGATGGGCTCGTGACTCTTTCTACAAGTACAAAGAGTTCAGGTTCAAGTTTCTTCTTTTATTAGCTTCCCCATTGGAACTATCTGAAGATGTTTAGACAAAGAATCAGCTCTAGGGTTCCTAGATGACTCGTGTTTGGTCTAATCACTGTTTGGAATTTGAAAGTTTTCTTTAGAGATTAGATGTGAAAGGCATGGTTCTAGGTAAAGTTTCTTATAGCTTGAAGATGTTTAGACGAAGAAGTCGAGATTAGCTTATTAGCTTCACTTCACATATGAATTTGAAGTTTATGAATATGTTTAGAAGGAGAGATAGATGACTCTGACTTGGTATGAACATTGTGTGGAATATGAAAATTTTCTTGAAATTAGCTTTTGAAGTCGTTTACATTAAGCTGCTTAATGAAATTATTTAATGACCTATTCGATGCTAAATGATAATACTTTTGTCTTTAGTTTACATTCTAAACTGCTATTATTTCCTGTTAATGTTTATGTGAGTTGATATTTTATGTGTCATTTTTTGGTTGCAGGTTCTGTTTGGCTGCGAATGTGATTGGTTTTATCTACTCAGCTTTTATGATATGTGATCTCGTGTATCTGTTATCTACTAGTATTCGCAGATCACGACATAACCTCCGACATTTCTTGGAATTTGCTCTTGATCAAGTATGCTCCTTCTACCTCTCTGTCATTGAAACTATGCTCTCTTATAATCGGTAGCAACCTGAATATGAAACAACTTAAATCTTGAAACTTGACGTTGTCCTCTTCTAATACTAATACTAATACTAATACGCTTCTCGCTGTAGTAATACTGTTTCGGTGTCACCTTGCCTAATCTTTTTCTCTTTCAAATGCGTATGACCGAAGTCAAACTTACCATATGTTTCAAGTCTTGTGAATATATAAAACCAAGTATGTGATATTCTTGTGAAACCAGTCAATCATCTGAGCTAATTGTTTCTGATCGTTTTGTACAAGTTCAGTGTTCGTCTTTGTCTGATGGTATATCATTGATCGTACTACTCAAGTGCTCCGTTATACTACGGTTTTAATGTTGCAGATGATAGCGTATCTTCTTGCATCGGCTTCAACTTCAGCTTCGATCCGTGTTGACGATTGGCTATCAAATTGGGGAGCAGACAAGTTCCCAGACTTAGCTAGAGCATCTGTCTCCTTATCTTTCGTCTCCTTTGTCTCATTCGCCTTCTGCTCCTTGGCTTCCGGTTATGCCCTTTGCTCACTCCGGTCTATCTAATATTAAACCAAAACAAGCACAAGCTCGAAACAGACGATCTTATTTTGTTTTAAGTTGTAACATATAAGTTGCGTCCTTATGTAATTGATCTATAGAAGACACTTGACCCTAAAACTCTTTGCCAACAAGAGGGTCCAGTTTCTTAACATTTCAAAAAACTAAACCTTTCTTTTATAAAGTGGAGGAGTTTTAGTTTGCTAACTTTCATGCTGCAGAATATCCGTCTCGTAAAAGATAGTGTGGATTCTATTTATCTTTTTTTTTTTTTGTTATTGTTCTACAGAAAAGCTACATGATGTGTTATCAACTGGTCATCAGATGAATTTTAAGCCAAGTATAATCACTTTATACAACAATAGCAACCATACCAGAATCTACATAGTCACGTAGCGCAAGTCATTGCTTTCGATGGCTACACCACCAAGAGCAGGTAGTCCAGGCAGCTACTATCGTATTATTTGGTATAAGAGACTGAAGTTTGATTGATGCTTTAGAAAGTATTAATCCTTTTTTTTCATTTTCATATGTTTTTTTTTTTTTTGCCAGCACATGAACACAAGCATTAGTGTAATCGGATAACTGCTTGACGAAACCTAGGCATTTGCAAATAAACATAACTGGACAACGTGAACCAAACCTAGCGCAAGCAAGAGTCATCAGATTATGTTCTTACTTGTATGGATTGTGATTTTGTTTTGAATTTCAATTGTGCGTTTTCCTTGAGCTGTGATACGTATATAACGAATAAACTTTCATATTTTCAAGAGATTTGTTGGCAATCGCGATAAGATACAATGTCTCCAATTAATATAAAAGATGATATCATCTTGATGTTGCCAAGAGATATGGATTTGTATCCTCTATAGTCAATAAGATTGACTATAGAGGAAGCATGAAAAGTAATATATCGATTCATAAGTTCGGAGGAAACTTCTGTAGTATAGTAGTTTCTCTCATTTTATTCACCAGTTTTGTAAGCTTATTTATACAAACTAAATTACTTGTCTAGCAAGTTATTTACATAATAGAATACGAAATCTATTTATACTACATAAATGCTAACTTTTCTAATAGTTACATGAAAATATATTTGTGGATGATAACTAGAGGTTCAATCAACCTCTAAATGTGGTCAGTATTATGTTACGCGATTACATTATTGCTTGTATGATCATGTGCTGGCTAAAGAAAACCAAGAAAAGCAAAAAAAATTAAAACTTTTGGAGAATCATTGTCACATTGCATACAAATGTAGACTATCTATAAGATGTTAACAAGAAGGATCGTCATATTTAGTCAATTCTTCTTACAAATTCGAAAGTATCTCCTTTCCATAAACATGAAAGAGAACAAACAACACCATTATCATAGTCTACCCTTACTGCAACAAAAGGTCCTTTGCAACGAAAGCCACACTTGTAACATCCTGGTCGATTTATACCATTTAAGGTCACTTTCCATTTTTTTTCCATTAAACTCAAACTGCAGTTGAGGCTTCACATACCTGAACTCTCCGAGCACACAATGAATATGAATAGTGGAGCCATAACTTTCGCAAGTGTAGAACATTATGTTTAGATCCATTTCTCCTTTGCATATCTTGCACCAGTAACTACCGGTCCATCATAGCATAAACTGAGAGGCTTTCTATCGTACTTGTACCTTATCCTATTTGGTAAGGTAGCACACTTGAAATCCAAAACAAAATAGCAGTCCATACAAGAAAGAACATAAACCGACTCTTGCTTGCAAACCACACATATTTTGCTACCTATTGAAGTTTTGAACAAAGGATGCGGATGGCATTCATAGAAGAATGGTTTGGATATTGAACCGCATCTTACATCTAACTTGATACTGCAACATTCATACCTGAAACCACTGCATAGTCTGTCACAAGCAGAGCATAAGAATACTCCACAGAGTACTTGCAAACTCCATGACTATGCTATCATCATGGTATAAAGTAAGTTGATGATTGTGAAGCACATGTCGTTGCTTTCGAGGAAGGTTAGCACATGTTTCATGGAGAACGAAATCATCACAATGCATACAACTGTAGAATGAGTTAGAATAGACAGGACGAACGCATGCTCTACAACGAGTATGATCGCCATGGATATTAATAAGATCATCCTCAAGTCGTAGATGGTGATCTCGATGGCTAAAGTGATTTATTACCCCGTCACTCACAACCCAAAATGGCTCTTCACATTCGTCGTTTTCTTCCGGCTCATCCTCAAGCTCTCGTCCATCCCACACATCACTTCTCGTGGCACATTTTGAATGAACAGCGTAGTCTGGACAAATAGAGCAACAATACGCCCCATATCTCCCGTCAACTCTTCTTCGACAAACTCCGCAAGTCCAATCTCCAGAACCAAGATAATAAGTGCGAGAGATACGATGTCTATGACGTATAATACTTATGACGCATGGTAAGTAGATACAATCTTCATGGATCATGAAATCACACTGAGGACAAACGTAAGGAGATCGGTCGGATTCAAGACCACATGCATTGCAAGTGAAGTGTATGAGCCTTGGCATGAGAATGAGGATATGCTCATGACCTTTTGAGTAGTGAACAACTAACTCAAACGGATTTCACGCACAATAAAGGTCTATGCTGAAATCACATATGGAGCAATGGTATACTAATTTTCCAAGTTTTTCTCCACATAGACGACACTTATCGTCTTCAGCAGCTAGTGGTGGGCCATGTTTGAAGAGCGTGAGAGGATGTGTCTGGTGAGAAGGATGGTTAATCTCTGGCAGTGACTCAGCACATTCTTTGTGGACGGTCAAGTCGCAGGTAAGGCACCTGTAGCCAAAGAAACCGTTGTCTCTACGTTCTGGACATCCGTCGCAGTGACCGTTGCTGCTACCGTGTATGTAGAAAGGGTGCTCGTGAGATGCAAGCATCACTGTGGGTCCCATGATTTGGTCGAAAACCATAGATGGGGTTAATGAATTGTCATCATCATCCTCATCATCATAGGAGGATACATCATCATCTTCTCCATGTGATGTTGGTACGTCGGAGAGCTCCTCAACTAGGACCATTTTTTGTCTTGACAATTTTTTTATTTTTTTTGGAAAACTAACAAATTAAATCTTGAAGTTTGCTTGTTATTAGGACATCTGAGATAGATAAATAAAAAAACAGAGAAACCAGTTATCAAAAAGAAAACACAGAGAGAATGAGAAAAAACATAGCCGTTACAGAATTAATATTTCTATGAAAATTTTCGTGTGTTTTGATTTTTGAGGTTATATGTCCCCTAACCTTATATTTAAGATTCCAATCTTTGGGTTACCGTGCTTTCAAAGCTGCCAAAGTTTGTTTGTACTCCATCCACGATAACCTATGAGAGTTATTCAAATAAAAATATTATGTTTTAATTTTTAACTTAATGATTAAAAGTTAATTTTGGAATAAAATTCGAACCGAAACTCTAAGACTGTGTTCACTTTAGAATTTGATTTTTAGTAAATTTTTAACTGATTTTAGGTGAAATGAAAATTTACTATGATTTTAATTAAAGGAAAATTGCCAAAAATAACTCAAAACTTGATTTTAAATATAAAAGTGTACTCCAAATTCAATCAAATGCAAAAATAACCTAAAAGTTTAGTGAAATTACAATAACCTCTTTATGACTAAACAAAAAACATGTATTGAGTTTTACTATTATAACCATTTGCGTGAGAAGACTTCTCGTTCAGTAGATCTTTAAAATAATTTATTTTTTTTATAGAAAATATTTTGATTGAAAAAGATTAAAATCATGTAATAATAAACATTTCTAAATGATATAAATTTAGTTTTACCAAAATTGAATTTATTTTCAACATAGATGAGTGAATGTGGATTGAGTCATGATAGTCATTGGTTTAAGATTTGGTAACATATATAATATTATTGATATTCTTAGGGTTAGATTTTGAAATCTTATTTTTTTTTTTTAAATTTGACATATATGAGTTTAGTGACTATATAATATCTTGATTTATACAATTTTTAAATATCTTTTCGGGAAAGACTTCTATAGAAGCCTTCTGAAAGTCTTCTCAAAGTCTTTCTTGCAGTTGACTATATTTGACTTTTTCAGAGAAGACTTCTTTAGATGTCTTCCGTCGGACGACTTCTAAAGAAGTCTTCTCTCATATGTGAAGATTTGACCAAAGGCCATAATAAAATTTGAGAAGACTTCTAATATTAAATGTTTTAACATTATTTTTCATTTGCAAAAGTAATCCACATAGATTTTTTACGACAGTGAGAAGACTTCAGAAAGACTTCTATATAAGTCTTTCCCGAGAAGACTTCTCTATAAGAAGTTAAATTTCTGACAAATTTCGGTTAATTGCAAAACTAACCTGTTTATCCGAGAAGATTTTTCTGGGATTTTCAATTTTTGTTAATAAAAAAATTTATAAGATTTCTAGGGAAGTCTTCTCGATGGAGTACACATCTAGCGAAGTCTACTAAAAATCTTCCATAAGTCTTTTGAAAGTCTTCGCGAACAAATTTGAAAAAAAAACAATTTCATACTTTGAACATATGAGATTACTTCCTTAGCTTCTCCAAGCACCCATAACTTCACAACAAAAGCTACCAACTTGTTAATGACCAAGAATCATGAGCTGTGGTTTTTTGGATGAATTTAAAGAGAAAAGTGAAAGAGATGTGATTTGTGTGCATAAGTAATGAGATATGAAGAATAAAAATCAAAACTTTTGTGCATTAAAAGCTTCAAATTGGTTGTTCATGGTGGTAGGTGTATTGATGACAATTGTAATATTGTAAATACTTGGTGAAGATGAGGATGATAAGGTAAAAAATCATTTTTGAAAAAAATAATAATGGTATTTTCGTAAATAACTTAAACTTTTAGGGTGAACATGAAAAAGTTTTTTAAAAACATGGATTATTTTGTGTTTAACTTGAAATTTTAGGTCATATTTGAAAATCATTTAATTAAATCACTCTAGAAATTTGTCTAGCATATGAAATTTGTATGTTTTGACTAGAAAATCCCACTATGATACTCTAAAATGACTTAAAATTTTAAATAAATATTTTCATTAACAGCAGATTTCAAAATAGTTAATCAAATAATGAGTATAAACACTGAATTTCTAATAGCTTATAAAATTCTAACATTTTGTCATTTTAATACAAATCACATAAAACTTCAGATTAAATATATATATGTATAAGTGTTTTACGAGATTCGAATAAATTTTCTAAGATTTCCATATTAGAATCTCATTTCATTCTCTATTTTATTATTTTTATCATGATAAATAGAAACTCTAAAAATTAAACTAAAAGTACTAAAGTTTTACTTTTTGAAGTAATAATTCTGTTTTCAAGAGGAAATTAGTCAAGAAAACCTATCTTTTTTTTTTTGAAAATTAAACGAACCCAGTTTTTAAATCTGCCCAATTATTAAACTTTTTTGTAAAATTAAAATGTAAAATATTAAGAAACTAGGACGACTTTATTCATGTTGTTACTCAACTCTCATTCTACTATCTCACATGAAATAATGAAAAACAAATATTTTTAATATGAAGTTTGGTTTATTTCTATTTGTTACAAGCCGAATATATAAAATAGATTACATCGTAATCACTGTTTATATTTTCCAATTTGCTACATGTTTATAACTTTTATCTTCCTTGCTTCGCCATCCTCAGTCCTTTTTTTTTTATAACCGTGGGGATCTGGCGACCGAGGTCAACAGACTAATCCCACGAGATCCACAACACTCTATGTATTTTTGCGATTTAACGCTAGCCCGAGTAGCCACACGGGGTTTCGAAGCCGGGTCCGTATTAGGATCGAAGCTCCCTCAAGACCACTAGTCCACCACCAAATGATTTCCTCATTCCTTTTTTATTCTTTTTCTTATTCTTATCAATGATTCATTTTAGATTTTGTACTGAAACACTCTTTCTGTGATCATCATTTGACAGTTCCGACGAACCCTCCATCAATTATTAATATTACACCGGTCAAAGCACATGTGAATCAAGCATCTGAGTGTAAGAAACACCAGAAGGATATTTTCGTCCAGAATACAATTAATATATAACATATCATAGCACTTGTGTTGTTATGTGTATATGGTGAATTATAGTTTTTCTAGATTATAACATGTAATTTTCCTAATCAGAATTAGTTTAACAAATAATTAATGTTTCAAGTGCATGGTGAACAGTTACAAAAAAGTGCATGGTGAAACGAAGAAATGGAAGTCAATATCGGGGCTGCTTGGTCATCAACATCACACCTAAGTGGAAGTGCATGGGTTTTAATAAACCATGGAGGAAGAGTGATAATGCATAGTAGACGGGCCTTTCATATATTCAATCGATGCAGGAAGCAACGTTTCAAGCTTTCATTTGGACGGTGCGAAGCATGAAGAGTCATAGAGTCAATAAGGTTATTTTTGCTTTGAATGACCAATGTATGATTGGTTTAGTCACTAGATCCAGAAGTCGCCATCGTTTAAGTTCCAAATTGCTGATTATACTCCCTGAAAGAATATTCCTAATATTCAGTATTCAGTTGTGCATATACTCTTGTAATATAGGAAGATCGCTTGTGATCGTAACTGAGAGATCTTTATATATGTTTGTACACTTACTCAATTGATCAAGGAAATTCACAGATTTTCATGGTATCAGAGCTACCCATAGCGTGATTAAAAAATTTCCCTCTCTTTTTCTCGTAAGCATCGATCTGTAACGTCTCCAATTCCCCCTCATGGCAGCGATTGAGCGTGCGTTCGGTGTTACAAATATCAAATCACATATTCCCTTTGTCCTCTATCTTGACGTATTCAACTATGACGCATGGAGAGTGTTATTTTTAACTCACTGCTTGACCTTTGATGTCTTAGGACACGTTGATGGCACTTCCACTCCGCAAGGTGACGATGACACACCATGGAAGAAAAGAGATGGGTTAGTAAATCTCTGGATCTACGGCACCCTAGCTCTACCACTCCTTAAAACTGCTTTCAAAACAGGCGTCACAGCGAGGGACATATGGCTTTGAATCAAAAATCAATTTTGAAATAACAAGGAAGCAAGGGCGATACAGCTGGACAATGACCTCCGCACCAAGTAGATCAGATACCTCTCCGTTCATGACTACTCGCAATCCCTCAAATCCATCGCTGACTTACTGGAGAATGGCGAAGCACCAGTAAGTGACAAGACCTTAGTTATGTATATGCTATGCTAAATGGTCTTAATTAAAAGTTTGATCATATCATCAATGTCATCAAACATCAAAAACCATTGCCATCGTTTGAAGAAGCTAGAAACATGTTGGAAATGGAGGAGACTAGCTTGAAGAAACCTCACAAGGTCACCTCCACAGCTCTTGTCGTCTCCAACCAACCTGTCAAGCAGAGCAACAATCAGCAACAAAATCAGTCGCGCAATAACAGAGGCAACCGACGTGGAAACCGAGGACGAGGGCGCTACAACAACTACAACTATCAATACCGTCAACAATACAACAACTGGGAGATGCCTCAGCAGCTCTGGCCTGCTCAGTACAACAACTGGCAAAACTCCAACCTGGTGCCATGGATGATGCAACCATATAATGGATTCACTCAGCGACCCAACACTCCACGTCCGAACAATAATGAAGCTCACATGACAGAGCATGGTTTTCAGCCAACAACAGATTTGGCGGAATCATTCAACACGATGACTCTAGCTGAACCATCACCAAATTGGTACATGGACTCTGGCGCGATGTCTCATTTAGCATCAACCTCAGGTATACTCCATTATGTCCTTAAAATGAACACATGAAATTCAGTGGTGATAGGTAACGGTTCTTTCATTCCTATAAACTCTTCCGGTAACTCGTTCATTCCTTGCAAAAACAGATCTCTTGCTCTTAATAATGTGCTTGTTGCTCCTCAAATAGTTAAAAATCTCATATCAGTTCGTAAATTCACAACTGATAATTGGTGTTCCGTAAAGTTTGACCCCTTTGGTTTTTCTGTGAAGGATCTTCAATCGTGGATAATAATTCTCCGCAGTGAGTCCGCCGGGTGATTTGTACCCTGTGCCATCCTCTCTAAATAAGTCTCGCCAACACAGCTCTTACGTGGCTGAGACACCCTTTCTTTGGCATAAAAGGTTGATTCATTCCAACAATGACACTCTACGGTCTCTGATTTCTTCTCATTCACTGTTTTGTAATAAGGACAACATCTCATTTTGTGATGCTTGTCAACTTGGGAAACACATTAAGCTTCCATTTTTCAAGTCCAGTAACAAAAGTTTAGCACCTTTTGATCTCATACATAGTGATCTCTGGACCTCTCTTATTTTGAGTTTGAGTGGGATAAAATACTATGTGCTCTTTTTTGATGATTTCTCTCATTACTTATGGGTCTATCCAATCAGAAATAAAAATGATGTTTTCGCAAAATTCTTACATTTTTCTTCCCTTGTGAAAACACAGTTCAAATCATCAATCAAAGCCTTTCAATGTGACAATGGCGGTGAATACAATAACTCTAAGTTCAATGAGCATTTCGCTACCAATGGGATCAACGTCAGGTTCTCGTGCCCCCATACTTCCCAACAAAATGGAAAATCTGAGCGGATGATCAGAACCATCAACAATGCCATTTGATCGCTCTTATTCCAAGCCAAAATGTCTCCGACTTACTGGGACGAGGCTCTCAATACAGCTGCTCATGTTCTAAACATTCTCCCATCCTCTGCCATTGGTAACAAAACTCATCACTCCCTTCTTTTTGGCCAAACACCTTCATACGATCACCTACGGGTGTTCGGTTCTCTTTGTTTTCCAAACATAAATCATTCACATGCTCATAAGCTCTCTCCTCGTTCGACACCTTGCCTTTTCCTTGGCTATCCGCTTCACCACCGAGGTTATAATTGCCTTGACCTGCAAACTAATCAAATAATCATATCACGTCACGTGATATTCAATGAAACTACGTTTCCAGCAGCTAAAGAAGCAACTCAAAACATTACCTACAGTTTTCTTGATCCAATAGACTAACCTTCACGGGTCTTCAAATCAATTCTTGAGTCCAGTTTGGTTCCTCACGTTCCAACTGAAACGATCCCTCCAACAGCACCTCGAGCTACAAACACTCAACCTGCTCATGTTGTTCGTCCTGCTCCTCCGCGCATGACGACTCGAGGTCAGGCTGGAATTGTCAAGCCAAAGAAAATATTCACGCTATATTTCTCTTCTGTGTTTAGACTACCAACCACACATCAAAAAGCTTTAGCGGATTCAAACTGGAATCATGCCATGACTGATGAGTACGGTGCTCAAGTTAAGAATAAGACTTGGAGTTTTGTACATAGGCCTCATGGTGCTAACATTATTAACTCTATGTGGTTGTGCAAGCATAAATATGATGCAGATGGCATATATAGGCGACACAAGGCTCGCCTTGTTGCAAATGGAAAGTCTCAAGCAGCTGGAATTGACTATGACGAAACCTTCAGTCCAGTAGTCAAGCCATCAACAATCAGAACAGTCCTCAACTTGGCGCTAAGTAATGGCTGAGAACTGAAGCAACTAGATATCAAGAACGCATTCCTCCACGGCAACATCACTGAGACTATCTACATTCACCCGCCACCGGGATTTGTTGACAAGAACCACCCACACTATGTCTGCAAGCTCAAAAAGGCACTCTACGGCCTCAAATAAGCCCCGAGGGCTTGGAATGCACGATTCAGCAGCTACCTTCATCGCTTGGCCTTTGTCTCAACAAAATCAGATGCATCGCTTTATGTTTACAAAAAGGGAAAAGACATAGCTTACCTGTTAGTTTATGTTGATGACATTGTTCTTACAGGTTCAAGCTCCAATTTGCTCTCACGAATCATAGGAAGTCTCAAAACCGAGTTCCCAATGACTGACATTGGATGCTGGACTTACTTCCTCGGCATCAAAGTAGAGTACAACAAAGCTGGAATTCTACTTTCTCAACAGTCCTATGCTTCTGAGATTATCGAGCGAGCTGGCATGAAGGACTGCAAGCCTCCTTCTACACCCGTCGACGTTAACTCTAAACTCTCTGCAGAAGGAGGTAACAAACTGAAGAATCCTACGGAGTACAAAAGCTTAGCGGGTGCGCTTCAATATCTCACCTTCACACACCCATATATCACCTACGGCGTTCAACAATGCTGTCTCTTCATGCATAACCCGCGAACCCAACACATGACAGCTCTAAAACGCATCATAAGATACTTACAAGAGACCAAGACTTACGGTCTCCACTCTACAAGTCCTCCGTAACTTCATTGACTGCGTTATCAGATGCTGATTGGGCCGGATGTCCTGACATGCGACGACCCACCTCTGAATATTGTGTCTACCTTGGAGATAACCTCATTTCTTGGTCCTCAAAGCGCCAACAAACGGTGTCTCGCAGTAGCGAAGAAGCCGAATACAGGGGAGTTGCTAACACTTTGGCAGAAACATGCTGGCTCCGGAACCTCCTTCTCAAGCTCCACGTTCCAATGACGAAAGCAACACTCATATTCTGCGACAATGTGAGCTCAGTATATCTCTCCTCCAATCCTGTCAAGCATCAAAGAACAAAAAATGTTGAGTTGGATCTTCATTTTGTACGAGAAAAGGTGGCATTGGGTGAGGTTAAAGTTCTTCACGTACCCACAGCATTCCAATATGCTGATATTTTTACGAAGGGGCTGTCTTCTACTCTATTTAACAGTTTCCGAGACAGCTTGACCGTCGGAAGATCCAACGTCTAGACTGCGGGAGAGTGAAAGAATATCTTTAATATTATGTATTCAGTTGTGCATATACTCTTGTAATATAGGAAGATCGCTTGTGATCGTTACTGAGAGCTCTTTATATACGTTTGTACATTTACTCAATTAATCAAGAAAATTCACAGATTTTCACTCCCCATTTTGGTTATTCACCAAATTAACTTTTGATAGATTAGCCACCAGAGTAAAAAATGTCAAAAAAGTTTCCGGCAGGGTGCTCTTTGTTTCAAAAAATATTCCGGCGGTTTATTTTCTTAATTTGTTAGGAAAATCAAATGTTTTGTAACTTGTAAGTTAGAGCCAAACACATGAATATATTACGACAATCCCGTTTATAAGGACAGCTTCCTATTAGGTCGATGTCATCCTTTCACAATCTCCGTCAAATTTCAAGAAAAATGTGGATGCAATCAATTGTTTACTACGTATGGCGTGAAGGTAAATAGCTAATAGCCTTTTTGTATTTTACAACTTAGATTTACAATCTCACTATAAGAAAACACGCTATATTCCAACGGACGTTCCGACGGACATCAAAGTCGTCGGACAATTTTGACGATTTTTCAACGGAATTCCAACGAAAACAAAAAATACAAGGTCGTCGGAATATACCGACGAAATTCCTACAACCTTCCGATAACTTTAGGATTGAATGGATAGTTTAGGATATGTTAGTTAGGATTGTTGTTTGGATTGTTGTTTTAATTTTTTTGGAATTTTATTGTGTATTTTTTCAATTTTAAACATTTTTGTAATTTTAAAACATTTTTTGATTTTCAAAAGCTTTTTTGGGGTTTCCAGTAATATATTATATATAATAAACCATTTTTAAAAAATTTTAAATATATTTAACAACCTTTTCTATATTTATAAACATTTTATAAATATTTTTATATAGAAAAAATGATTTTATATATTTTTATAGATAAAAACGTATATATTTTATATATATATATTTAACAACATGTTCTATATTTATAAACATTTTTGAAAATATTTATAATTTTTTAAACATACATATATATATAAATCTTTTTAGATGTAAAAATCATTTTTAAATATACTTAATAACTTTTTCTATATTTATAGTTTTTTTGAAAAATATTTATAAGAAGCTTTTCTAGCTTCTCATCCTCTCTTTGATGACAGCAATTCTACGGGAGTTTCAACCAACTTATTCCGATTGCAAATAAATGAGATGGTTGAAAAGGTAATTTTTTATTAATATATTTATTTTATAATGTAGTTTACTAACTTTAAATATTTTTGTAGGCGGTTCTTAAAAGGAAAGAAAGCTGTTTAGTTGGGTTAGCCAGCCGTGCTTCTTCATTTCCGGCGTCTTCTTCGTAAGTTCCGTATGCCGATCCCATGATTCTGGAGCAGCTACAGAACAAAGATGAACGGATTGTGGCATTGGAAGAGCAGAACACCAGTATCCTTGCTGAGCTGACGGATCAAAAGAAGACCAACGCCGAGACATTGCAGAGGCTAAATCGTTTGTTTCTTTCGGTTTCATAGTTTTTCTGAATTTTAAACTTTCTGAATGTTTTTTCTGAATTTTAAAACTTTATGAATACTTTTTTTTCTATTTCAGTTTGTATGCATTTAAATTCTATAATATTATTAGTTTTAAATTTTAAATTTTGTTTATTTACTAATTTTAATATAAAAATAATTAAAATGTAAAATTTATTCATATTTAAAAATACATAATTCCGACGACATTGGTTCGTTGATATATTCCGACGAATTGTGGTCGTTGGAATATACCGACGAAACATTGGTTCGTTGGAATATATAAACGAATCAATGTCGTCGGAATATATCGACGAACAGTTTCCTCGGAATATTTTGACGACCAAGTTTCATCGGTATATTCCGACGAATCTGTGTTTCGTCAGTACATTCTCACAACCGTGATTCGTCAGAAAATCGTCGAAAACTCTGACGAAATTTCGACGAATATTTTTTTTCCGACCAAATGATACCGACGACCACTTTCGTCAAAAATTCATCAAAATATATCTATTCTAACGAATTTTTGACGATTATTTGGTCCATCAATATCGGCATGTTTTTTTTGTAGTGTCTCCTTAACAAATTTTCATGAAGATTAGTAATATCAGCAACGGCAATTCCATTCGCCAATCGTTCAACGACCTAATGCGTTTTGGCTTATTATTTTATTTTAACTTTTAGCTTTGCATTTTTGCTGTATAACTGCTACTGTAAAAGTTTTAAAAGATTTTACAGCGAACACTTCTTCTTTTTAATATAATTTATCAATTACCACTTCAACCAAATAAACAAAAAAAGAGTGGATGGCAAAACCTTTAGAACTTAATGTGCAGTTATTATAATCTGCAGTACATTTGTTTTATTCTTCAACTTATTAGTTTAATACAGATTTTCCATCTTCTTTTTTGTCAACATACAGATTTTCTTTTTTAATAGTAAACTAATAAGTTAACGAGTAAAACAAATGTCTGCCCAGCTATATGTATCACCGCCATATTGCTACTAAGTTGGTATAAGAATTTAATACGTCGCAGGGACCCGTCGGTTTTATCACAATCTTTTTGTAAAAGCTGTAGAAAACAAAAATAAACTGGCAAACTTAAATTAAATTTCTACATAAAATGTCGTCTACATATTTGAAAATACTAATCACGTAGTTGTAAAAATTTTATATACAATTTCTCCAAAAAAAATATCATATACAATCTAAAATAGCTGGATGGCATAAAATAACTGAATCATACCATATACTATCAAACCTGTTCTTGCTTTGGCTGGGTTGGGGTTCATATCAAACCGGTTCGGTTTCCTAATTTGGCACATCATTGACAATACAAATTTGTGGGGTGGGGGGCACTGTGTCGTGGATTTTCCTAGCGGGTTTCTTCTATTTATAGTATAACCACATTAGAACAGTTAATGATTAGGAAATCTCCTCTTAATTTCGAGTGCACAATAAATTAAAATAAATAAATAATTGAATTGATATTACACTGCACGTGAACATTTAAAAATAAATTTCAAATAAAATGAATGTGAGTGTAAATCGAACAAGTCGATGCCAACAGTTTGGTTAGACAAAAGCGTGTTGTGAGTTTGACTATACCAATAATATATGGTTGCATTCTCTCGTAATCTAATACAGCGTATAACAACCTTCAAGTAACATAATCAATGTTAGCTGCGTATATGTATCTGTTTGTACATAATATATTTACCAATTACGATCCACAGAATTCTTGTCTGCCAACAATATATATTGTCAACACAGTACTGTATTTATTTCCATTTAAAAAAAAAACTTTAGTAAACACTCAATCTGCCCTAGAAGTGTCAAAATGGGTAAACCAACTTAGACCAAATGGTTTAAGACTTAAGTAAAGTATATATGAATTAACTCAACTCATTTACCAAATGATTTGGATTAATACCATAACTCATATAAGTTAATGAGTTAATGTCTAATTAATAAATACTAGCTTTATATTTTAATCATTATTACATATATGATTTTATCAATATAAATTATAATTTCTAGAGGTTTACATAAAATATGGTTTGTGTTTTTGGCACAAAAATGTATTTTTACACTTTTCCTGAAAATATTCAAATTTATGATTAAAATATTTATGATTTTTTTTTGCGATTTTGAAAAAATATAATATTATTTTATTTTGACGAAAATGTGGTATTGCGATGTAATTTGTGGTTTAACATAAAAATAAAATTTGTGGCTTAATTTTAAAAATATTTTTTACAATTTTGATGAAAATTCAATATTATGGTTTAATCAAGAAAACATAATTTTGTGGTTATTGTAGAAAATGTAGTTTTATAGTTTTAACCAAAAAATATTTTTTTTACGGTTTTGGCTTAGAAGTATATTTTACAATTTTTACAAAAAAAAACATGATTTTGTGAGTTTGACAGGAAAGTGCAAAATTTGTAGTTTGAAAAGAAATATGTTTTATGAACTTTTTTGTGTGGAAAGTGTGTTTTTTTTTTGTTTTGAGGTATAACATACTTTTTAGTTTTTTTACAAGAAAACACAGTTTTATAGGTTTGTGAGAAAAATATAGTTTTGTAGTTTAACAGAAAAATATATTTTTACTGTTTTGGTGAAAAACACAAATTTTCAGGTTTCACAATAATATAATTTTAAAATATTTAGTGAAAATATGATTTTTGGCGACAAAATACAAATTTATGTTTTGACAAAAAATGAAAGTATATACTTTTGCTGGAAAATTGCAATTAAAAGAAATAAAAACTGAGGAGCAACTTAAATGTGAGTTTAAATTAATGAAAATTATATTAGACTTGATTTACAAAATTAACTTAAATATGTGATTTGGTTATTTTTTGGTTTATCAAATATAAACAAGTTCATTATCTCTATACTAGGAATTAGAATCTACAAACTTTCGCAATCAATAAAACAATAATCAAACAATCTGTCATAACCAAACTTAATTACAAAACAAGAAAAAACAGTCTATTGATTTCAAAGTGGAAGTAATGTTGAAATTGGAATTTAGGGTTTTCGAAATTAAACGCTCAATCAAACAATATATGTTAAAAATGTGTAATACCAACTTGGAATTGGATAGATTTAACACTTGCAGTTTCAATTTCATCGATTTAAAAAGGAAGACAAATCGGACCAAGGGTTTACATGACATGGATGATGGCGACTTGGCGAGGAGGTGTCGAAATCGACGTCGGCTGTGACGGAGGAGATGTTGTCGGAGTGGGAAAGGGACGACGGCGACTCTCGATCGATCGGAGATGGCTCCACCTTCGATTTTGTCAATGTCTTGTGAAAGAAACCCGACAAACTCTTTTTTTCCTTTCTATTTTTTTTTTATCACCTTGTTTTCTACTTAATTCCCTTTTTAACATATATTTTCAACTTTTTAATTTACTAGAATGGTAAAGTTGTAGTTAATCAAGTTCGAGATGGGTTTTTAGTAAATTTGCTTGTATCCCATTTTAGTTTAGTAATTAAAATTTAATATAAGTCATTCTAGTCATTCTTAGATTAATTAGAGCCATTCCAATTCCAAGTAATTTCTCAATTCTTTTTTTTTTTAAAAAAAAATTCATTTATAAACTGAAATTACAAAGTTATATCCCTCAGGATTACAGCACAAATTCTCAGATCAAACATAGCAATGACAGAACAAAAAAATCCAGAAACAATTAGGAGCTGAATAATCGAATCCACGTTGAGAGATAGGTGACTGTGGAAGATAGGTTCCTCTGAGCTCTTAAGAGAGTGTCTAACTTAGTCTGTATGTCTGAAATCAACGAGGGAGCCGGTCTGCAAACTGCACTATCCAACCGACTATTACACTCCTTCCAAATAACATAGACACATGCTTGAAACACAAGTTTGGTGATAAGAGCATCTTCATAGCAAATACTTTATTTTTTGAGTTTTTTATTTTTATCTTAAAAAAAAAATTTTAAAATGAACCAGTTATACTGCTATGTGTCAGTGAGATCCGCGAACAGTCACATTATTTTTTTTTATAACTTTTCTAACCGGTTTTTTTTTTGTGGAGTCCACATTAATTTTTTTTTTTTTAAAAAACTACAATAAAGATGATCTAAGTATCATGTTATACGTAATACTTAATATGAATAAATTTTATACACCCACATCCACAAACTAGTTCTGAAAACAGTTGCTACTGGTGCTTGTGGCAGTCTCTATACCTTTTTGTCACCTTCTGGCAGTCTATATTGATTCTAAGTTTATTTTAGTTTTAATTTTAACTTTCAATTTGCGAAATCACATGTTAATACTTAGTCGGTATTACGTAATTTTAGTATGTGCAATTCTCTTAAATAGCTTTTTTAAGTTTTTGTCACAAAAATAGCACTGGAAAAATAAAATGACCAAAATAGCATCTTTTTTTGAAATTTTCATTTTTTTCTTTTTTTTGAAATTTGAAACCCTATCTCCAAACTCACCCCTTAACTCTAAACCTTAAAATCTAAATTAGTTAACCCTAAGGGTATAAATGCATATAAATAAAAAATTTAGCTTCTAAGAAAACTTATTTTAGTCATTTTCTTTCTTAATAACTATTTTTGTGAAGAACAAATTAAAAAGGGCTATCTAAGGGAATTTCTATTTTAGTATTCAGGATACAATTAATGTATGTTAATGTAGTTAACAGATTAGATGAGATCAACAACAACTTGTTGGGTTGATTTGAAAGTAATGTTTGAAATTAAGAGGTCCGTATATAGGGTCCTCTATCATTATTCATCAATAAAAACTAATAAAAGTAGGTTAAAGTAAGCCATATCTATATACATAAATCTAATGCACATTAAAAAAAAAGTAAATTTAAATTAAAGAAAATCTCCACGGCATGATATTTAGTGTAATGATTACCATACTGGCTGGTTCAAAATTTGGTACCACATATATTTAATTTTCTTGCATTAGAGATGTTAATTTTAATTAAGTTAAAATTATTAGAATTAAATAATTCACATACCGACTTCAAATTAATTATCCGTGCATTGGGTTAAAGAGTGGTGGGATTCGACATAAAAATTAATACACACAGAATACATAAGCTACATACAGTATAAAGCTACCTGGACGATCAGAGGAACTTCTATGTTTGGTAGTTATCAATATAAAAGTTAAAATGATATTTGTCTATCCCAAGGGAGTCTCATACAATAATAATTACCTTCTTGTCTCAATTTTCATTTCTACTTAATTTGTTAGTTGGGATATTCATATAATATACCTAGCTACACCTTTTGGGATATATCTACATTTCTGATATATTTTTTTTCTCAAAAACATTACTATTAATTGTGTACACTTTCATTTTTAATATAATATATACTATAGGATCTAATTAAAAACATAATATGATAGAATTAAAAAGTGTAATATATAGAATATAATTAAAAATATGTATCACATGCATGAAATAATAAATAAAACGATGGCTAATCAAGTAAAATATCTTTCTAACAATCTTCTATATGAACTACATTTATTTTTTCCTAAACATAATAGGAGACGGTACACTAACAGATTCCCCTCGTCTATCTATCTAGTTTCTTAAGACCATACGAAACAAGAAAAAACTCAAATTGACATTGGATTATACATTCTATAAAAACACGATGCATCGCTGGCTCTGTCGTGCATACATACCACCTACTAATGTGTTCTTATTTATTGTATTTTTGCCATATTAAAAAAAAGAGTGATGGAAGTGCTATTCTGTTTTTTTTTTTTTGATACTTTATTTTTTCGATAATTTTGAATCTTAAATTAGAAAAGGCAATTTTGATTTTTTGCAGAAAGTCTCTAAAACTCCAAATCGTTAGACATATATAGTTTTTTTTTTGGTCGATAGACATATCATAGTTCAGATTATATCTACTCTATGCAAATTCAGCTCTTCGGATCTTCATATCACAAGTCTCATAATGATCTGCAACGCGTAAGAAACATGCTAGTAGCAAGAAATCTAGTTAGAACAATGCTTGGTTGAGCCAATACCCGTTTTCAATGGCTTATTCTAACCTTGTTGGAAATTCGGTTCACTTTTTGTCAACAAACTCTTTAAATTCTTCTTTTTTAAAAAAAAAAAAATAGTTTTTTACTGCAAATGTATTGAATCAATGTGAGATAAACTATTCATCAGATATTTTGTTTGCTCATCATTAATCAATTTATTTCCAAATTACCGGGATCTAGCTGAAAAAATAATCTTCGTAGCTACTGACCACTGATTTCGTAGCTATAACTTAATATACTTTATAATATAATCTCAGCGCTATATAATCATATATATATAAATATGCGTTATAGTTTATAAATGTATATATATTTTTTTCTTCTTTTGCTTAACAATAAATGTATATTTTAAAAGAGCGTGTAAACGAAAAAACGTGTAAATAAATATTTGCACCCATTTAATGGGGATTGACAATGCACGGATTGACTTTACCATACAGACCTTTTTGTAAAGAAAACAGCATACAAACTTGTCCTTATGTATGCATGAATATCTATCTATATACACATACACATATATATATATATATATAACGTCACATGGAATATATATATATAGTAAGGCTCGCCTAAACATGCATCACTGAATCATCCACCCTCTATCTCAACAAGTGTCTCTCTCTCTCTCCCTCTTCCTCGGAATCAAGAACAGTGAAAAAGATGAGAATGACAAGAGATGGAAAAGACCAGGAATACAAGAAAGGTTTATGGACAGTGGAAGAAGACAAGATCCTCATGGATTATGTCCGAACTCACGGCCAAGGCCATTGGAACCGCATCGCCAAGAAGACAGGTCCTTTTACTCTCTCTCTCTCTCACTTCCTTTCTCTCTCTTTTTTTTGTTCTTAGTAAGAGAAAAAAAATTCTAAAGATCGAAACGATGTGGATGATAATTTAATTAGGGCTCAAGAGATGTGGGAAAAGCTGTAGATTAAGATGGATGAACTACTTAAGCCCTAGTGTAAACAGAGGCAATTTCACTGACCAAGAAGAAGATCTCATCATCAGACTCCACAAGCTCCTCGGCAACAGGTTCTTTTAAATTTCACCTTTTTTATTTAAACAAAAAAGCTTTCATATATGTTATGTATATATATTCATCTTTACATCCTTCTTTTCATACAATTCTCTCAATTATCTAACTACGTGTTTGGCTGTTCGATCCTTAATCTACGTGAATCTCAGAATTGTTTAATTTTTTTTTCCTTGTTAAATAATTGTTTAGATCTACATCTACAAGCTATATTTAACATATATCTGCAAGATCATTTCCATTTTTATAAATAGACTAGGTTACATTTACATTTTATAAATGGATTCTTTAGTTAAACATTACTTATATACGAATGATTATTTTATAAATGGATTATTTGGCATTAAACTATTTATATATGTCCATAGAGTAACAATTATTTTCGAAAATAGTTAAAAGAATCGATGATCGTAAATTTAAAATCAACGACCTTAGAACGTGTGTTTCTTTCACCTATATATAGTTGATATGTCAATTCTTTTAAATAGTCTTTTAAAGTTTTTGTCACCAAAATAACACAAAAAAAAAGAAAATAACCAAAATACCTCATTTTATTTTAAATTTTTAATATATATTTTTTATTTTTAAAACTTTAAAACTCCACCCTTTAATTCTAAACCCTAAATCTATATTAGTTAACTTTATGGGTAAAAATATTTTTTACCTCTTTAATAAAATATTTTGATTATTTTTTTTCTTTCGGTATTATTTTTATGAAAATAAACTAAAAAAATTATTATAAAGAGTTTCTCTAATTGATATACCTAGGTTTTTAAATCAAAGATAGGTATCTTCCAACTTGCAATAACTAATAATTATACTCATTTATGGATCATCTGCATATATATATATATATATATATATATATACACACCTGTCATACATAGCTTGCACGCATGGTGGAGAGGTCCGTCGTCCATAAGCATTAACTCGTACCTCTGTATGAAATTTTAATAGACATGCATGCAGAAATATAACAGACAATATGTTGTTATAATTCATCTATGTGAAAATTAGAAAATCAAACATCATTTCGTAAAAGTGGGAAATATGTGTTTGTATCGTTCGTTTCCCTTTTATAAAATATATTTTTAGAAAACGTCAGTCTATCATGTTAATACAACTTTTAAATAAATAGTTATTTATTTTCTCCGAACTACTAAATATATATACATATATATGTATTAGAATTTCATATGTCAACTAAATTATAATAGTTTCATTGAAGAAAATTGAGTCTGAAGATTTTAACATTTTCTTCTTTCTCTAATAATGAAATGTTTATATGATTCAGATGGTCGTTGATAGCGAAAAGAGTACCGGGAAGAACAGACAACCAAGTAAAAAATTATTGGAACACTCATCTTAGCAAGAAACTCGGTCTGGGAGATCATTCATATGCGGCCAAACCGGCTTGCGACACAGAGACTCCAGCGTCTTTGGTCATCACAACAACCAAAACTTCTTCACCACCGTCGTCTTTGGTCGTCACAACAACTACAACTTCTCCGTCTCATCATCAAGACGTTAGTGATGAAAAAGTTTCAACTTCAAGATTTGACACTACGGACGCTGATTCCAAACTCAATACAAAATCCAAACCGGTCTATTCAATACAATCCGACGTCGAAGTTGCAGCTACCATTCCAAATCTGTTCGACACTTTTTGGGTTCTTGAAGACAACTTCGACCTTAGTTCACTCACAATGATGGATTTTGCAAATGGGTATTGCCTCTGAATATCGTTCATGAGGCTTCTAAGATATAATTATCGAAGATTAAATTAAATTAAACGAACAAGAATAAGAATATTTATGAATACAGTTTATTTTCTATATTTCTGTAGTTTTTGTACTTCTTCTGTGAGAAAGATGCATGAACTTATGATAAAGAAATTATAAAAATGATTTGGTTACTTCCCTAGTGTAACCAGATTAAATCATATTAATATAAATTTTATATAATAACTTTATAGATCAACATTGTGTACTTCATTCATTACCCTTCATGTAAGGTTTTTATTATTATTATTTGGGTTAAGAAAATGAAATGATAAGTTGATAATTAGCGGCTTTGTCGGATATGAATAATATATATGTTCTTACAAACAAACAAAAAGAATACTACATTTGGTCTTTGTCTTTCCAAATTTACTGGTTGTTTCTGAAAAAAACATTCCCTTGACAGCTCTATCATGGAAAATATATATAATGTTATCACTTTATTATAAAGAGAATAAGTTTAAATATTTTTAGTAAAATATTTTTATATAAACATTAGAAATTAATAATTCCACAAATATAATAATTATTAATTTAAAAATAATTTATTTTTTATATTTTTATTTTTCTACAATTTTTTAAAAAAATATAAGATTTTGGACGAACTTATATATTTGATTTAATTTTCATCTAATTCTTGTTAGATTATTTGATATTTTAGATGTATCAAAGATGTATATTTTACATTGTGTATGCATTTTGAATGTAATTATTTAAAATAACACTATAAAATTTAAAATTAACTAAAATCAGAGATACATTTTATTTCAAATAAAAATTAAAAACAATGATTTTATATAATAATATATAAAAGTGAATTTAAAATATGTATATTTATATACATATAGTAATTATATTTATTATATAATTAAATGAGTTGATATGTTTGTTTAAATTTTTAAAAATTACTATCAAAAGATGTATATTAAACTCTAAAAATAATCAAAAGAAGTGAGAATTGAATATATTTTTTGTAATCTCTATATGTCATTAAACTCTAAAAATGATTAAAAGAAGAGAACCACTCATATACTTGTTAGATCACTAATCACTACTCCCTCTGTTTCAAATTACTTGTAGTTTTGGAATAGAATTTTTTTTCAAAATAAATGTCGTTTTCGGTTTTTAATGCAAAACTTATTGGTAATATTCTCTATTCTATTTTTTTATTGGTTGATATATAGTTAGGTGTATTGGTAATAGTATTTTTATTTTGAAAATATATAAAATTAAATATTTTCTTAATCTGTGTGCATAAACCTAGAACAAGAACTAATATAAAACGGAAAGAGTATATGTCATTAAACCGAAAATCCTTTATCGGTTTTATAAATATAAAAATTAAAACATTAAATTTTAGAGACTTTTACAATGCTCTAATTAAGGAGTCAGAAATTTTGATATTTGAAGTCAGTACTTACGGTCAACAAAGATAATCAGCTGTTTATATTACCACTTGAGTTTTTCCAACCAACATTATGTCCTTGTATGATTTTTAAACATAAACCTTGGAACGAGGTCTTCTCAGGTTAGACTTTGTTTCTTCCATTAATTGCACAGGTTAATTAATGTTAGGGTTAGCACTGTAATTTGATACAAACGAATACTATTAATCACGGATTTAGTATACATTGGATAAGACTTGAGAACAGTCCTCGTACGTTGGGACTTTGAAAGTTAGTTGAGGAAGCCAGATTATTTTTTTTCTGGTTGACTTGAATAAATTGCTCCAACAAAAAAGTAAGTTATTCATATCTTCATGACTTAAAACAAATTAATCACAAACGGTACGTTGGTAGAATTCGTGATTGCATCTACTCTATTAAAATAGAGTCCTATTTTTATCTACTATAAACAAGTCTTAGTAGGACCATTTGATTAGTTACTTAATATGACATAATGATTATTTATATTAATAATGAACTAACTATAATTTTTTTTTTTTTTATAATAAAATCTGTTGAGAAAGAATCTAACAAAATCTTACTTAAAAATTAAATATCTTTTTAATAATACATTAATAAATTTCGTAATTAGTAATATAATATTATTATATATAAATGTTAACTAAAATTTTATTATAAAAAACAAAATAAAAATTCTATACTATTTTTTATAAATTCTATAATTATATTTTGTATTATATAAAGATAGCAATGCTATATAAATTAAATATGAAAAATATATTTAATAAGTAAATTAATAAAATTTATATTTTGATCATTTCACTTAAATAAATTATCACTCATCATTATAATGGATTAAAATTCTTAAACTATATAATACGTTTATACAAAAATAAATGTATTAACACATATTAATACACGGTTAATTTAACCATAAACAAAGTAAAATTGTTTAACCAAATCATTATATATTAATAATGCTGAAAAAGAAATATAAATAATAATATTATAAAATTACACAATATATAACACTAAAATAAAATTATATATTTTTATATTTGTAATAATATCAAATGTATTTATAAAATAGAAAAATATCCGCACGGATGTGCGGGTTAAAATCTAGTTTGATATTAAACAAGAAGTTATTGAGAGTCTGAGACCGGAGGTATTCCCATCCGAAACACTATTTGGTTCAAAATATAATTATTTTAACCTTATTCTTCCTCACACCTAATCTTTGGTGAATTTTATATAATTGGCTGAAAAAACATTTTTTGTCAAAAGATTGGCTGAAAAACATCTACATAATTAATACTTTATTTATTATTTTTGATAAAATGATCTTATGAAACAAAAGAGAGGATAGAGTATGGTGGATAAAAGAACAGGTTTATAAACATCACTATGTGCAGGGTTACAGAAGTTCAGTCTAATAGGTACTATTTGAAAAACCAATTACATTTCATAATTCCTCTTCTTCCATTTTTAAATAGATTTCATTTTGGAAAAAAATGTTTCAAATTATATAACATTTTCAGTTTTCAATATAAAATGTATTAATTTATACTATATAATTTGTTATAATTAACAGTCTAATTTTATGGGTTAAATTATAGTTAGGTAGATAATTAATGATGTTTTTGTTTAGAAATGTACAAAAGTAATTGTTTGCTAATTTGTGTGTGTTTACAAACCTAAAATGCATGTCATCTATTAAAAACAAAGGAATATTTGAAAAGTGTATTTTCAATTTTGATTGTGTCAATAACATATTTATTTTCAAGAAAAAATGATATGACATTAAAATTATAACATTATTTCAAACTTATTATGATATATTAGTTCAGTTATACAAGTTTAGGATTTTGAAAAAAAAACTGAAAATAACGTAATAAATATATTTGGCTACATAAGTTCACTAAACCACATATATCATTATTATTAGAGTTCTAAAAGATTATAACTGTAGGAATAGTAAACATTTCACATTAATTTAAATAAAAAATTAAATCAATTTTCAAATAAATAAATATATATATATATATAATAAAAATTAATTGTAAATATATCGTAAAAATATAAAACCAGTAAAACATTAATCAAAAATTTTGTGGATAGTTAATGTATAGAACTATACTTAAATCTTTTAACGGATGTAAATGTAATCAATTGAGTTTATAAATTATTGAGCTTAGTTGAGTCTAATTGTTTGATAAGTAAAAAAAACTAAGAAAAAGAGAAAGTAGAAGTCATTAAGGTCGATAAATAACAGGCTTGTAAACATTAATACGGGACTATAGTCCAGACTCCAGTCTAATGGATATTAACTATTGTAACATCAATCACATTCCATAATCTTATAGATATGACTTTAGCAGTTTAATAACGCATTAATGGGATTTTGAATTTTAAAGTGTTGTTCAGGCTTCACCATCTCGTCTAACTGTCTAACGAATATTATTCAACCTTCCTTTTAACTTTTTAGATTTTTGTATAACACCTTATCTTTATTAGCTTTGATAGGAACCAACATAGTCATTATCAGGGGCGGACGTACGTTCAACGTAACGGGGTCACGTGCCCCCATCTAAAATTTGATTTTATGTAAGTAATCATCTTAAAATTAGCTTAAGTTCATTAAAATGCCCCCAACTAATTCAAGATTTATGTTAATGCCCCCAACTAAATGTTTTCCTAGATCCGCCCCTGGTCATTATGAAGATAAGTTGTAATAAATTGAGGAACATAGTAGTGAAAACAAAATGCTTTGTGAAGGAGAATCGTTTGCTTTGCTAGACGGTCCGCGACTTTGTTTCCTTCACATACAATCCATCCAAACTGAACTTCATTAAACTTCTCCCTCCACTTTCTTACTTTTCTAACCCAGTTTATGCATCAAAATGAAGCACACGATTAGTAAGGATATTTATTACTTTCTGCCAGTCTCCTTTAAAAACATTTTTTTGTTCCTCTGCTCCAACATTGTTGCATTGCCATAACAATAGCTTGAAATTCACATTTTTAATGCAATTTTACTCTTTTTCAACCGCTTGCCATGCACCTTTATAACTATTTTCTCTGTTTCATAATAATTGTTATTTTAGTATTTTTTTATTACATAAAAATATCACTTTACAATTTCAATGCAAATTATACTTATTTTTATTTTGAAATTAATTGCAAACTCCATTGATTTTATAAATAATTTTATTTATCTCAAATATTATTGGTAAATAGATGTAATTAATAACAACTTAAATACATTTCATTCACTTTCTTAATCAGTATAAAAAATGTCAAAGTGACACTTATATTGAAACTATACATGTCAAAATGGGTAAACCAACCCAAACCAAACCATATCCAAATAAATCTAGCTAATCTTCTATTGGTTATGGTTCAACCCAAACCATTTACCTAATGGTTTAGTTTAGTCTCTTACTCATTTAGATTAATGAGTTAGTGGTTTAAATGAGTTGACTCACTATTATTTAGTTATTAGCTAATAATACCATAACTCATATAATTTTTTGTTTCTATAGTTTATAAATTAAAAATCATATAATTTAATATAATGGAAAAAATGTATAAAAAACATGTTTCACAATAATTTTTTCATATTCTCAGCAGTTTCATAAAATAAAAAACTAAGACATAGATTTAACTTGATTCTCTCAACCTCTTCGTACCCCTCAATCTCTTTGTACTCCTCAACCTCTTTGTACTCTCATGTTCACCTCTTCCTTACAAGTGCCTGAAACATGAAGTGAGCTCAAAGTGAATCAGCTTGCGAAAACTAAAAAAAAAATTACAAGTCAAGAAGCTAATATCCAAAGCTGAAATTCTCATTAACCAAACAAAAAAAAAATCAGAACCCAGTAGCATCTGGTTTCAGTGAGCACATAAGCTTAAAACACACACATATTTCTATAAACACACACAAAACACAGCGCAAACTACAAGTCTACGACAGTTCCATCAAACTCAATCTATCTATAAGCTTAAAAAAAATAATACTTTGAGCGCTTGTAAGAACCTGCAATTATGGATTAGATTGAAGGTTCTCAGTTCTTTGGCTGCTCTCAGATTCTTCTACTTCATTTGGACTTGGTCGAATAATAACCATCTCACATTCGCCATTAACTACAAATACAATTGTACTGTTAAATACATCTCAATTCACAGCAAACAAATCATGCTAATCAACAGACAAAATACTTATACCTTCATAACATATACTTATACCAAATATGTTAGTCCTCGCTATGAACACATATTCATAATAAAAACCCACAAGCATACAGAGCATACAAAGACTCATAATAAAAACAAACAAAAAACTCATAAGCTCTTGATGTAAACTTAGTTTACGAGCTTCCAATGGTCCATGTAAATGGTATAGCCACCTTTAGAACCACAGTCTACTCAGGAAAAAAAACAGACACAAAATTTACTTGAGAGTTATAAAGGTCTGGTTCTTGTGGGTGGTGTTGCTATCTACTTGTCTTGTGGTCACTCAGCCTTAGGTGCTAAAGTAACATTGGCTTACCTATTGACCAAGCTGAACAAACGTGCAACTCCTCTGAAGCAGCAGACCACCCAGAGCACCAGTATTTAAAGTATTTACATTAAAGGTTTTTGGTTTATTAATGACTCAAACCCACAGGAATTCTGATAGGTTTTGGTCTTCAAAGTGTTGTACCTTTTAGCTGGAAGATATGCATTTTGTGTTCATATGGATGTAAAAGGTTATATATGAAACAGACAAGCTTAAGCACTTTTTGTTTGTTGTTCTAATACCATATGTGTTAAACTTCAAAAAGATAATTGAACACAAATAACAAATCTGGAAACTGTCATACTCCTTAAACAAAGAATGATGGCTTATAAAACCTTACAGGAAACGTGAGAGAAAACATAGGAAAATAACAAACGTAGTCAAGTCATAATTGACCAAAACATAAATAACAAAGTTATTAAAGAATAAGATGTATAAACCTGAGACATATCTTTTTTTCCTTCCTGATGTAAACGTTTCACCCACAGCCGCAAATTAGATTTGTAAAGGAAAGAGATGAGATGAAATCAAGCCTCTTCGATGGAGATGAGATCGAGCCGTCACGAGATGAGGTTGACCCTCTTCGATGGAGATGAGACGACCCTCTTCGATGGCGATGAGATCAAAGCCTCTTCGTCAAAAACGACGTCAAAAACAACGTCAAAAACAACGTCAAAAACAACGACGACAACTCATTTTTCATTTACATTTATCTATTAGAATTATGGTTATGGTTTACTCATTTTACATTTACATTTAATTATGGTTTGGATTGGGTTATCTATTAACTCATTTTAGTCCAGGCCATTTTGACCCAACTTATTAAATCCACCAATCCATTAAATCCATTTATCCATTAACATCCAAATCTTTGACCCATGGGTTGGATTGGTTTGGATAAAATCATTGATTTCAACCCATTTTGACATGTCTAATTGAAACAGAGGGAGTACCATTCATGTAACCACCCTGCTTGAGTAGGACTTTTCTCATCTATAAAAGAGTCACCAACATTGCATTTTATACATCCTTCTAATGTTCTTTTCCATCTAATTGGTATGTACTGACTATTTTGTTGACTTCCTCTATGTATAGTATCTATAATCAATCCATTCTCATGCCATTTTTATGTATATTTTTTTGCTTGTGGTAATATTCTTCTCCAAAAAATAATTTTATGTTGAAATATAAGTATATTTTGACTTTTTCAAAGTCTTCATATAATCCAAATGGGAAAATCTTGTAAATGACTAAGGGAGTTTGATGTGTTTTATTGTACACACGCCTCCAATTTTCTTTCAGTGTAGTTGTAAAACTATAAATTGTTGCATTATATATATATGAGTCTCTCCAAATTGCTTGAGCATTTTCAGATTCAAAGAAGATTTAATGCTCCATTTCAATAGTTTGGCAACATCTTTGGCATTGGACAATATTGATAACATGTCTTTGTTATCAGTTTCTCCTTGTAGCCAATCTTCATGATAGTAATCTCCAATATAAAATATCTTATCTTTGTGGAGTTCTTCGTTTTCCATACTTTCTGTTTCAGTGTAACATCTCTTTTTGTAAGTGGAAATGCTCCAACCGTAGGTAAATGTATGCTAATCTAATATCTGGACTTAACCGAATATATATCATCTTCATTGTAGTGTCATCTCAATAAATTTAGTTTTGATGTGGAGCAAATCTTGATACACAATATCGTTTTCACATCCTCGTGTACAATAGCTTCGCAAATTTGTTTTTTCATCCCAAACCATGTCATCTTAAGTAAATAAATCTTTCATTTTTTCAACATTGGTGTCATTTATTCTTGGTCGTGCTGGTCTTGAAGGGTGACCTGAAATCTAAGGATCTATCCCGGTATTAATGAGTTCTCCATTACATACAATATAACTCTTACCTTGCTTAACTAAGTCTCTTCCATAAAGAAGTGAATTCTAAACATATGAGGATTTTTTAAGTATTTTCGTAAGAATGTTGTTTTGAGAGAAGTATTTCACCTTTAATACTTTTGCCATCAAACAATCAAAATTTTGAAGTCCATACTTGTTTTCCAAGTAAATCTTGGTTGAAGAGTTCTAAGTCTCTAAACCCCAAACTCCCTTCTCTTTTAGGTATATATAATCGTTTCCAAGCATACCAATGAAATTTTTTTTATCAACTCGAGATCCACCAAAATCTCGCATCAATGTTGTTTATTTCTTCACATACCTCCTTTGTTAATCTGAAAAAATTCATAAAGAATATATGGATTTCTAGTGCCACTGCTTTTGATGAACTTCTTTTCCACCATGTGATAAGAATTTTTTTGTCCATCCTTGAGTTATTGTCTTGACCTTGTCGATAATGTAGGCAAATATGTCACTTTTTGTTTTCAAATTACTCTGATAAACCTAAATATTTGCCCATACCATCTTCATTATAAATACCTTAGATATTCATCATCTTTGTTTTGATAGCTTCAAATACCTTTGACTCAAGATAATGGAAGACTTTCTGACATTGATTGCTTGAACTGATACCGTTCATAATATTCAAAGATCTTTTTTAGTCATCTACCTGCTCTTTGGTTGGCTAAGGAAAAGAATAATAAATCATCTGCAAATAACATATAGTTGACTGATGGCGCTTGAGTAAAAATCTTCACACACACTATTGATCTATCTTATATTGCTTTGTTCATCAAGTGAGACAACACTTATGCACAAAGTATAAAGAGGTATGGTGATAGAAGATCACCTTGTCTGAGACTTCTTTCAGGTACTATGTAACCTCATGATGATTCATTTATTAATACTGAGAAAGATATTGTATTGACACATGCCATAATCCACCCAGTCCGTTTTACATGAAATCCCATTGCATTCATATTCTTTTCAAGAAAACTCCATCCAAGTTGATTATAAGATTTAGTGATATCTATCTTCACTGCCATTTAAGATGTTGCTTGCCTTTTCTTAGCTTTAAGGCTATGGAAAATCTCATGTGCACAATGATATTATCATATATCATTCTTCCAGGTATAAAGGCAATTTGTTTCTCAAAGATGATGTTATTCAAATGTTCTTTAATCTCATCATCAGAATTTTGGAGATAATTTTGTAGATCACATTACATAGAGTTATATGTCTTATTTTTGTCATACCTGAAGGAAGGTAAACCTTAATTAGGAACGAGACAAGGGTAAACCTTAATTAGGAATGAGACAAAAAATGGTGTGGTTGAGATTACCATCTAATGTTCCTTCATCAAAAACCTTGTAACTTCACGTACTATTTCTTTTTGCAAATCATCCCAATGCTAGTGATAAAACTCAGCTCAATGATAAAACACAGCTGAAAAACCATCTAGACATGGAGCCCATGAGATCTTATATCAAATATTGATGTTTGTATTTCTTCAGAAGTCACACCTTGTATTAAGTCTCCATTCATATATGCAGTTACTTGTCTCCAGAATGCTAAAACCTCAATAAAATTTATGGATGCACCATCCCCTGTTTTATAAAAATTTTGAAAATAGGTTTCAGTGATCTTAACAAAATATTTATGGCCTCTTTGAATCATGCATGTCTCATCTTGAATAAAGGTGAGAGTATTTCGGTATTTTTTTGTAACATCATGAAAGTATTTTCTATTTATGTCACCTGATATCAACCACATTACACGTCTTTTTCTTCCAGAATATCTCTTTCTTTATATAGGTTTGATTGAGTTTCTCATGAAACAAAGTCTCTTCTTGTGTTGATGCAGAAGCAATACAAATAACATTGTCAAGTCTTCTGAACGTATTCATTATAATAGTTATAAGACGCTGTGACAGAGGAATTTGCAAAATTTATAATTGTCATGTCCCTTTTCAACCACAAAGAACATAATCTTTGAACCATTCTTTTCATTCGTTCTACTGTCATATTTGAACACTTTCTTTGGTTAATCATTGTTGTATGTTATATATGTAACAAGGAGCATGTGTTCTGATTCCCCAATATCCAAAAATTATGTTCTAGAGGTCGGAAACTCACTCAACCATTCACTATTTGACATGGTCATATCTATACAACATTGCACATGTTGTTGTTCTCTCTTTCCAATCCATGAAAATATTATCAATAGATTTTATGTCCATAAAATTATTATTTATGACTAGATCTGTAGAAGTTTGAAATGTTCTAGTTGGCCATATTTTTCCTTTAATCTTTTCATGATCGTCAAGAATTTCAATAAAGTTATGTAGTATCATCCATGGTTGATTTTTACTTGTCGTTCATATCCTTTCAATCAGTTTCCAAGTATGATTTCTAAAGAAAGGATTTGGGTGTCCATACACAAATGATAAGTATAAAGAAATTTTATTACTTTGAACTTTACAATCAATGAGATTACTTGACTGATTTAGAAGAGAAAGTTGTAGATTTTGTTTCCAGAAAAGAAACCAAGTGAAGAATTATAACATAGTGAAGAAAACCAATTTATGCACCCATATTCCTAACATCTTCATCTTATTGCTTATTTTCGTATAGACAAATGATGTCCAAGAAATACTTTCAATTTATCTTCTTAAGACGTCAAACTTTCGATTCATTCCCAAGACCTTGACAGCTCCAACACGTTTTCCTCATCGTGGAGAGGTGGTTCAAGGTCCACCATGCCTCTTAATGTTTTGTTGATTTCACCATTTTTCAGACTCACTATCTTCACCAAGTTGTGGCATCACATGTTCATTCCTTGTATGTTTTGAGTTAATGTATACACTAGACTCACCTCTCTCACTATTAGTGAGCAGCTCATGACCATCATATTTGTCTACAAAAGGACGAATAGGATTAAACATTTCTTACATGTTGATATCATCTAAATACATGGTATGCATGTCATTTCCACTCCAAAATGCATCATCACCAGCAGCCATCCTCTGTCATACTCTAAATGCTTTCATCTTCTTCCTCCTCTGGATCGATTGGATCAGCTTCGTTTTCATTCACTGCCTCATATGGTCTATTTACACCTCCTTCTTGAGCATCCTCCTCCTCATTTATCTCTTCGATATGGATACCCAAGTTTGGATTTAGAGCATCTCCATAAGGGTTGCAATCATCAAAGTCATCATCACCATCATCTAGACCTTACTCATGACCGCCATTCTAGATCAAACAACGACCAAAAGCATGTGTCATTAAACCAAAAACTTCATAAAACCAATCAACCTTTCATAGTAAAATCTGAGTAAGGTGTTAACACCGACAGTGAACTGAAATTGACACTGGAACCGTTGGTTGATATACCAGTTCAAACGCATTCTTATGAATTCCAATTTTTCATCCATTTCCTCATTATATTCCATTTGAATATATTGGCTCATCACCGCAATGTGGAGTATAACTTCATAGTCATGACCTGAAATGAAATACCTCTGATTTGGATCTAGTATGGTATGAAGTTAAGTGTAGCCATATTCGGTAGAGGTGTCCACCTCTGATGTACCAACATTTTGTTTTTAAGTGCCCATGGGACTCGATGTATTACAGTCTCCATCACTTCCTCTGATGGAAAAATGAATTAAAAACGCCTTCCTTCGATGGTGCGTCCACAAACCAAGCTTTCTAAACCATATATATTTACCATGGTTGCACCAATAAACACAAATTTTGTCTTCTATGCATCATTGGTCTTCCTATCAGGATGAAGTGGTTCTCTTCAGCGGCATGCCGGACAAATTCTAATGGTAACTCAAAAGGAGCAACATTACTTTCCAAGTCAGTACCTTGCATCGCACGGTAAATGTTGTCCACCATTTTGTGAATATTATGATATATTCTGAGTGGATAGGCCAATTTTTGGAGAGAAAGAAGATAAAGCTTATTGGGATGTTTTCCAAAAGTACTTTATATAAGAAGAATCGTTTTTTCGCAACACAAGTTCATAACGATAAGAAGAGGTGTCTCACATCGGTTTAATGGGCATCGTGGGGATATAACATGCATTAATCTTTGTTTTGCCATCAGAAAATTCATCAGCCACAAAAATCGTGGTGAGAAAGTAGATCAAAAGTAGTAATCATTTTGTTATCGCTCACTGTTAACCGTCATCTTATACTTTTTCTTTAGATCATTATTACTAGGGGTGGGTGTTTGGGTACCCATTCGGATTTGGTCAAGTTTATTTAGGTTTCAGATTTTGGGGTTAAAGATTTCAATCTCATTCAAGTATTTATAAATTTTGATTTGAATTCAATTTGGATCTTTGCGAGTTTGGTTCGAGTTCGGAAAACTCATTCAAATTTTCTAAAAGTTTTGAAATTTGTTATATACTTTAAATTTATCAAAATCTAAAAATAAAATAATATATTACATATAACTTTAAATAATGTATGCCAAAATACCTAAACTTGATATATAAATTAGTTTGACTTAAATACTTGTAGAGAATCAATATAGATATCAAGTATTTTGAGTATTATTTAATTATTTAGACGTTTACTTTTGACTATTTTTATTCAATTTTAAGTACTTTGGAAAATTTCCAAATATCTTATATATTTTAGATATTTTTATACATTAAATCTATAAGTAATTATTATATTTAGGTATATAAATCTATTTTGGATATTTGGATATCCGAAATACATCGACAAGTCGGGTTCAGTTCTCATTTTCTAGATATTAAAATTTTGAACCTATTTAGATAGTTAATCAATTTTGGTTCGGGTTAGATACTATTTTTTGAATCAAATTTTATTCGGTTATTCAGATTCAGACTTTTTATGTGATAATATTAAAAAAAAAAAAGAAATTAGCAGTGGAAGAGAAAAATAAGAGTTTCTCAAATGATACACTTTTCAGTTTTGAGAAACTCAATTTCACATGTTAACTGTTGAATAGATACCATTGTTTTCAAAATACGATAATATGATTTAATTAAATTTTAATCTTTTATATGGACAATTCTCTTAAATAACTATTTTTAAGTTTTTGTCACAAAAATAGTCCTCAAAAAATAAAATGACCAAAATAAACTTTTTTTTTTGAAAATTTGATTTTTTTATTATTTTTTTTGAAATTTGAAACCCTAACCCAAAACTCACCCATTAACTCTAAACCCTAAAATCCAAATTAGTTAACCCTATGGGTATAAATGCATATAAATGCATTTTTTAGCTTCTAAAAAAAATATTTTGGTCATTTTCTTCCTTAAAAACTATTTTTGTGATAAACAAACTAAAATGGACTATCTAAGGGAATTTCTCTTTTTTTTTTATATATTGTCTGAGAAATTCATCAAATGATAATGCAGCATATCTATGCATTGCTCTTATAGATTGTTTGTAGGGCAATTCTCTTAAATAGCCCCTTTTAAGTTTTTGTCACAAAAATAGTAATAAAAAAATAAAATGACCTAAATAGACTTTTTTTTTTTTGAAAATTTGATTTTTTTTTATTTTTTTTTGAAATTTGAAACCCTAACCCCAAACCCTAGGAGTATAAATGCATATAAATGATTTTTTTAGCTTCTAAAAAAACATTTTGATCATTTTCTTCCTTAAAAACTATTTTTGTGACAAACAAACTAAAAAGGGCTATCTAAGGAATTTCTCTTGTTTGTATTACCCCATAGTGAATTCGTATTTTCCTACCATGTGTTACAAAAGGCCAACGGTATAAATAATTTTTAAACCAAAAGCCCACTAAGTATTTATAACTGGACTAAATCGAATCCAAAGAGAAAACCACATCACTTTTTCTTATTTTTGTTCCATGAAAAGCCCAATAAGTTTCGTTATCAGCTAATGGGCGGGACCGTTGTGGCCCAAAACATACAATGAAAAGCCTTCTCGAGATTGATGATATTGCTGTAATTACAGTAAAGAAAAAAAAGGTCAGGAAGGAAGAGTGTTTCCTCAGCGATGATGAACGTTGAAGAAGAAGAGCCCAAATTGCTTATATGGTAGATACGATTTTCTCTTCTCTTCTTCCTTCTTCGCTTTCTTCTTCAGATAAAACTTCTCATGTGCCGAAGAATCCTTCTCCTTCTTCGACGCTTCGTCGACTCTGTTTCTCGAATTCGAATTCAGGAAACTAAGCGATTGCTTCCCTTCGCTGTAACTTCTCTTCAACAAGTCCCTAATCCTCCACCGTCTCGACGACGACGACGATGATGATGATGATCCCGTCGATTTGCTCTTTCTCCAACCGCCGTTCGATGATTTCTCCGGCGTCCATGGACAGTAACTCTCACTCGAAACTCCGTCCAGCTCTTTCTCTTCATCGGACGACGACGATGAAGAATCATCGCGATCGCGGAGGAACAGATCCCTCAGTTGAGTCTTAACCTCCACACGCGAAGATTCGTCGGATTTCACGGCGGAGGTTTTGGAGATTATAGCCTGATTGAAAACCGGAAACACGAGATCGCAGTCGCCGGAGAAAGACGTCGCCTCCGCCTCACAATCCGATCGTATATTCACGAATTCAAAGCTATCGTCGACGTCGTTTTTGTATTCACCGAAACATTCAAGTCGAACTCGCTCGGCGGTTTCAACGAGTCCATCGTTAGCGTAACTGCTAAAGCTAGGACAAAACGACGCCGTGTAGTCGTCTTCTTTCTCCATCAATGTTCTCTCTCTTTTATCGTAACCCAAGAAGAGAGTATGAAGCTTCTCTCTGTATATATAAGGAGAAAACTGTTGGCAATTGTGTAAATTTAAAGGAAAAAGTGAAAGCGTAGACTTTCTAGAAGCATTAAGTGGATCCCATAAAAGTTTAGGTAGAGATTAGAATTGTAATTAATTAGTTGACAATGAGGCCTTACTTGACTCTTTTGTATTTGGATCATTTACTGACTACAATCTACTCAAAGTGGTAACATGTCTATATTACCAGATAGATAATTGTTTGCTTATCATCATCAACCTTAGATCGTTTTCGAGAGCAAAGTCTTAACTAGATGTAAAATTTGCCTTACTCCCTCTTTTTCATAATAACTGTCATTCTAACACTTTTTTCTTGTTACACAAAAAGTGTCATTTTACAATTCCAATGCAAATTATACTTACTTTCAGCTAGAAATTAATTGCAACTTGCATTGTTTTTATAAATAATTTTATTTATCTCAAATACTATTGGTCAAATATATATAATTAATGACAATTTAGTTACATTTTAATCATTTTCTTAATTGTGAAAAATGTCAAAACGACACTCTTTGTAAAATGGAAGGAGTAATAAAGTAGGAGGAATTGGCATGTAATTGGCTTTCGGAGAAGATTTGTGGATCCACATGTGGTACTTGGTAGGTTAAATTCTTATCCAATCTGTTCTACCTATGTTTTGTTACCTTCTTCTCCAAGAGATTATAAATAAAATATAGGAATAGCGAACATTGAAGTTAAATAATAGGACTTCCATTAGATTGTTTGAGATAACATTTGCAAACTGTTTGAAAAAGATGATCTGGACGTTAGAGACCTCAAATATTTCAATTAGGGATGTTAATAATAGGTAAAAACCCATAAAGTATTTTTTGTTTTCAAAATTCGCAGATTTAATTGAAACAGGTCTTGGTTTATAAATTATTTTATCGGGTTTATCCTATTGGGTTTTGGGTACCCAATAGAGTTTTTTACAACAAAATAGTTACTTATTAAACTATTTCTATTTTTTATTTAAAAAAACTATTAAATTTAGTTTAAAACTATAAAGCTTAAGTTCAAAAAAAACTGATCAGGTGGTTGTGGTCGAGTGGTAAGGAGGCGGGCCTGGGACACCAACATATTTCAGGTTCGATCCACCTGCTGCGCGAAACTAAGTCACAATTATCATGGTCACCTTACACGGATATGGGCCTATGCTTTAGGGTCCATTTGCATACCCGGAGAGAGGGTCTATCTGTGGGCTGCACCTCCCCTTGGGGATTAGTCTGGGCCCTTCCATAGGTCCGGGATAGTTAGATACCCCCAGGTTAAAAAAAAAAAAAAAAAAAAGTTCAAAAAAAAACATTATAAATTTAATTAAAAACCACAAAACTTTAAAAAAACAAAGATAGAGTTTTTTTACGGGTTACCCCTAAAGTTTTAGTTTTTTTCATGGGTTATCTTAAGATACCAAATTCTAAAAATAATAATAATTTAGGGTATTTTTGGAAGGTTTTAATTCGGGTTCAGGTTGACCGGGTTTCTTTTACCTATGACAACATGCCTAATTTCAATTTAGCCTTCCTTGCTAATCAAGTCTAGAGGTTGTTACATCATCCCACTTCTTTACTAGTTCGAGTTTAAAAACGTGAATATTTGTGACACACCAACTCTATAGAGGTGGATACCTCAAAATTTTCATCACCGGTGTGGACAAGCATGATAGCAGCCCTACATCTACTCAGAGAAGGATCGAGGAAAAATACAGTTTAAGATTTTAATACAAAAGTTTGGGTCGAAGTAGGTACCTTCGGTGTCTTGTGTGTAGCTATTGTGTGCCAAAGTAGCAATAGTTAGGGCGCCAATAGAATACAAACTTAGAGAGCCTTGAGGTGCAAGGAAAAAATTATATTTGGTACAAAACCTTAAATAATCATCAATCATATATTCATATGCGTATAATCTTCTCTAAGAAAATGTTGTTTATATATTTAAATATTATTAGTTTGGAAACATCAAATAAAAATAATGCATTCGTAATTGCTGACGAATGAAAAAAAGGAATCATGACTACTTTCAATTGTAACGATTATTTTCGTAATATTTTCTTCTCGAAAACGAAGGTTCGATTGCTTGAGTTACTTAATGTTACAGCATCATTTTTGCTATCGTGACAACAACAATGGCTTTAATAAAATCAAATGAATAACTGGAATTATACACTCATCAGATTATTATGTGTACTATAAATTAATACATCTAGGTGTTGTATAGAATAATAATAGCCTTGGCAAATCTTAAGGGCGAAGCTAAAATGGAATTGATTATGTATTGATCTTAAAATCGAATCAAATATTAGATTTGTCTTCCTCCGGTAGAACAAACTCACGCCAATCTAACAAGTCTTTTGTCAGTGCACCGCCATACATAATAAGACATTTCTTCTTTGTATTGAAAAAAACAATATCAACTAGTAATTGTTTTCTTTTTTGGAAAAAAGAATATCAATAACAATTAAATGTTACTTAGAGAATACTTCATACCCGTAAACAATATTTAATCCTGAGTTTTTGAAATGTTAAATTCTTTAAATAATTGTAAGAGACGACAAATTAAAGTTGATGTTTAGAATTTTTGTGGCGTTATGAAGACGAAGTTGCAAGCAATACCGTAACTTGTGAGTTACGTCTGACATAGAAACAAGGCCTCAAAGCACATGATATTTACTTTAATACATGGATATTTAGTATCCGAGTCATTGCATAATTAAGGACAATCTCTTAACTCATATCAAAGGTATGTATGTACATATAAAATCAACCAAGAATGTAAAATGGCTTAAACTTTGGTGCCAGCTAAACTCCAAACACGCAGCTTCCCACACTACAAGAAATACATCAAATGGCCAGAGAAATAATTATAGGAGTTGTTTTTATATGATTTCAAATGAGAAAAAAATGAGAAGATTGGAAAAAATTTACTAAAGTATACGAAATAGAGTTATAAGGAAAATAAGATCTGGGAGGGTGAATCGCTGCCGACGGCTACAAAATTATTTCTGTAGCTATATGATAGTTGCTAAAATTAAAACGTGGCACAGTGCAACAACACGCTCACAGATTCAAATAATAACTATTCGCCACAGATTTGCCATCTCAAATCTTAGTTATATTGTCACAAAAACGGCTACAATTAGCCACTATTAATCCATGACTATGTTGCTACAAAAATAGTTGCATAAAATATCTTTAGGGAAATTGGGTTCTATAACCACACAAAAAAGCATAATTCATATACTAACTATTTACCCTACCAGACATATACACGCCGTTATATATACATATTAATACTGTAATATTTCTTGCATCAACCGGTACAACCTGCAAAAAAATAAAAAATTAATTATTAACTTTCAAAAGTAGATTGTGGTTACTGTCGATGGTTTGCTCCATCTTTTCGAACCTATCGTTTTGTTCTACATCGTCGCCGGCGTCGAGTCGTCGGCCTTCTCTGAGTTTATTTCTTTTGAAATCCTCCACTGCCATCATCGTCCCCAATTTTGAAATCGATTACGAGAAGACTTCATTACAGATCCAAGAGGTAAGAAGGAGCAACCCGAACCTCTTTCCCTTCACATCGTCGTTTCGTCTCACACTGCTGCTTCGTCGTTACAATATTTTTTTGTCTTTGTGAATTACATAAAGTTGATCGGAGAAGATGAACAATTTTTGTTATTATGTTCTATTATATTTTATGCATATAGAATAGAATGTAAAATAATATGTATTTTGTATTTTATTATGCGGTATATTCTGTTACTATACTATTTTAGCAAGTTTTATTCTATTTGACGGTTATTATGATTGTTACATAATATTATGTACTTTGTAGGTTTTGACATTTGGGTTTAGGATTTATATTTGGATTTGGATTTATATTTGGATTTGGGTTTAGTAATTAGAGTTAAGGGTTTAGGATTTAGAAGATGAAGGGTATGGTTAGAGTTAGAAATTAAGATAAAATTGGTATTCTATACTATTTTGATGATATAGAATAGAACATTTAAGCTTATATTCTTTCACTTTTTTCGTTATGTTGTTTTCTACAGAGGGATAGCAAGTTCCATTCTATTTGACGGTTACTATGATCATTACATAATATTATGTACTTTTTAGATTTTAACATTTGGATTTAAGTTTATATTTGGATTTGGGTTTATATTTGGATTTGGGTTTAGTAATTAAAGTTAAGGGTTTAGTATTTAGAAGGTGAAGGGTAATGGTTAAGGTTAGAAATTGAAATGGAATTGGTTTTCTATAATGTTTTGGTGATATAGAATAAAATATTTAAGTTTATATTTTTTCTTTTTCTTTGTTATGTTGTTTTCTACATAGGGATTTACGTGGTTGGTAAATGAAATAAATCATTCATTCAATATAAGTTCATATTTTGCATCATTCGTTTTATTGTATGCAGTAAAAATATCTTTGATAAATAACATAGTAATGTGATTGTCTCCTCTTTGTTATATATAATAATGTTGATTTGATATGCACCGCAAAAAAGATCGACGTCATCTACTCTCTCACTTACAACTGGAAACTTGTTAAGTACAAGGACAAAACCGAACAGTTTGATGTCTAATTTTCAGACATAACATTATGTCAAAATCATTGTTAAGTACAAGGACAAAACCGAACAGTTTGATGTCTAATTTTTCAGACATAACATAACAGTTTGACCCTAACTATACCGCCTCGCATACTAGATACTAAACCCTAAACTCTTATCACTAAACTCTAACCCAAAAAATATAAACCCTAAATCCAATTATCAAAATCTAAAAGTACATAATATTATATAATATTAAATTATATTATGTAATATTAAACTATACAATATAGATCATTGTACGATTTTAACTAGTTCAAAAATATGTAATAATAGTAAGAACTTAAGAAAATTACACATTGTATATTTCTAAACAAAATAAAGTATTTTTTAGTAACCGACAAATAGAACAAAACATGAGAAAATAGTATAGTAACATAATATACCGCATAACAAAATATGAAAATACATATTGTTTTACATTTTTATTCTATGTGTATATAATAGAATAAAATACAATAACAAAAGCTATTTATCCTCTCCGATCAATCATGGGTCATTCACGACAACAAAAAATAAATGTGTATGAAGACATCAGTGAAGATAGTTAATGTAACTACATCGGAGAAAAGAATTTTGTTCTTGATTCAGTAGATGAAGGTAATCGCCACTGCACAAGTCTTATCACACGCCACATGTGTCTTCAAAACTCTATTATTCTCCATAATCCTTCACTATCAACAGAGAAACTTTCATACAACAATTCCACAAATCACAAAATAACATCTACTAGATTATGATTATCAATTATTTGGTAATCATAACGCATTATAGCTTTAAAATGAAAACCACTTCCATAACATATACTATATTATTAAGATAACAATTACTATACTATGCAAACAAACATATGTACTACTCCTTTTGTATACAACACAATCGCTCACCATAATAGCATTTACATATTATGCAAATAGATATCTATACTACTTTATTTACCTATATATATAGTATATTTTATTTACAAATTCACACACAAAGTAATAACGATTCACATTGTTATTTTTATCGAATCTATTCCATATATATATATATGCAGTCAACTATAATGTCTTGCAAATAGAATATAAGTACCATTTTCTTATAAACAAAAAAAAAACTCAAACTTTCGATTACCTTACTTTATAATATAAGATTCTGATATATAACGATGGATGAATGCAAATTCAAAGAATTTAAGAGTAACCAAACAACTTACATAATAAAGAATGTGACTTTGTTTAACCGCCGTTACGGTGTCAGCTTACTTGCGTCTTTTGTCACCTACCGAACCTTCGACAATGGTTTTCTCCTCCACAAAACTTCTTGAAGAATATAGTTGGTGGCATTTTAATCGTTCAGGAAATAAATTTATTGATCTTTCTATATTTTACCAATGATAATATACTTTGTTAGATATTTGAGAGTATTGAAAGACACGTTTTTCTTTTACAATCATTGATTATTAATTAAAATTATTTTTTTCTTTGTAGGTTTTACCAGTTAGATGAAAGGGTAGTATGAAAATATTATACAAAAGATACACGGTGTAGTAGTGTATTAGGGAAATTGATTATCTCGTGAATTATATTTTTTATAGCGTCATACAGCCCAATTTCTTTTCAAAATATGGCTATTACACAAACTAGAGATTATACCGCGCTACGCGCGGTTTATCTGTCTATAAAATTATTATTTAAAAACATGCATGTTTTAGAATTTCAATATATAATAAAAATTCATTTTGTATTTTATTATAAATGCAATACTTTTTATGGTTAATTTTTTCATAATTTTTAACCAATCAAATTTCAATAATCATAATTTATTTATGCAAAGTTTACAATTTACAATTATTATGTAATAAAATATATTTAAATGTAAATATATATATATATATATATATATATCTTTTTAACAATTTTTCTCCAAAGCTTTGATAATTTTGAAATAGAAGGAGTATAACTTAAACATCAAATTTTAAAATAAAGTACTTTTATTTTTTGTGGTATATTATATCTATTTGTTTTGATATGATAGTTCAATTTTATATTTTTTGGTATTTATTATTTTGTAAATAAGTATTTAAAAAAAATTGTGAAATTTGTAGTAGATTTCATTATGAACGATTCCATATTTAGATACTACATAAAATTACTTTGTATAGATTATGTGCATTACACATATGCAGATATATTTTTCATTGGTATTGTGTAAAAAATATATAACCTTGCCATATTGTGTGTACGTTAGAGTAGAAACATACTTCAATTATTATTTTAGACTTTTAAGTTAATTATTAAATATCTTATGATTGAGTTGGTATAGCGAAAAGCAAAATGCAGGTGATGCTCTAACCTAAATTGACCTTTACACAAAATTATTTGGTATAATATTCTAAATAGAGATGGAAAATTTAATAGTATATGCATAATAGAGTGGAAGTAACAATTAAAAAATTGTAATGTAATTTCTTTAGATTCAAAATATTCTTATATATTAAAAAGTTTCTATTATTTTCAAAAAAAAAAAATCTTAAAAAAAAAAATGTTATTTAATTATTTTATCTTAATTTTTTGGCCAAAGTCCTAATTAGATATTAATAAGTTAGTCAAATAATTTGTTTTTCATGGCAAATAAAATTTGAGACTATAGTAAAAAATTAATTATATTTTTAATAATAAAACATGTTTTTTATATTATCAAATATTTTGGAAAAATTAATAATATTATATTATTATATTTTACTATTTTGTTTATTTTAATAGTATTTTAATTTCGTATAATAGTTAATTCTTCTATATATATATATTTCTAATTTTAGCAATCTTTTACATGATATGCTACAGTGTTTGATTCTGTGATTTCTAGTTTTGTTATTTGAGTGAAGAGAAAAACTCGTGTTGTTATGGCTTGTAACCAATTCTAATATATTTAGAATTATTCAATATATACTTTTATTGATGGATCATATAAAAAACCAATTTTCAAAGTTTTCTTTAGTTCAGAGCTGTTTATTTAGATTGTTTTTATCTTAATCTGAAAATCAAAGACTGTCAATGATTTGTTTTTATTTTATTTTATTTTGTGGTTATCCGAAGCTGGTTAATTGACAAAGAGTTCAGGTTATACATACAATGTGCAGCCCGTACACCCACTTAAAACATAGAAGAGTTTTAATCAAGTTTTTCATCGAGCTCGGTTCAAGAATATATGCTTTTGCAACAAAGTTTTCCCTCTAACGTAAAGTTGTGAAGTGGGTTGATGTAAGTGGGTCCAAATACGCGTTGAAAGCTTTTATATAAAACTCATTGTACTCCTCTGTTGTCACTTCTTAGAGTTCAAAAGCTGCAACAAATAGAAATCTACTCTTTAATTGATTCTGAGTGCACATAAGATACATCACGCAGTCCTTATCTAAGTTGGTCGCGTCTCATTAGTAAGCTCCCAATCCTGGTATCTCTCAACTTCCTTCTTGGTCTTCTTTTTCTCTGTTAGACATAAAAAAGGCATGACCTCCAAGACAACTATCTAGATATACCTTACGGATCAAGATATTTCTCTAGTGCTTATCAAGACAAATCTCAGAACATGATAAGAGAAGCAAAGTATACCTCAGTTTGGTCATCCAGCTCTTTTTTTTTTTTTTTGATTCAGCTGAATCATCTCAAATTCAACCTGTATAAGAGAGAACCAAACATCAAAATAAGAATCTTAGTTGTTTTATGATACGTAGAGTAACTACATATAGCATATTACCTCCTAGACAAAGAACTGGGGCATTTATGCCATGTTTAAGTTCTGATATATGGCATCATGTTGATAATACCTTTTTTGTGTATCCTTTTTCCTGTCACGTGTATATATATAGGTCGAAACAACAGCGAATAGTTTTTCACGAGCTTCTGAGTTTGCTTTGGATCTACAAATCCTTTGTCATCCACTACATTAAAAAAAAGAGTAAGTTTATGATGTAGGGTTTTTATGACAGAGCAAATACTTACATAGAGGTACAAAAGAAATACAAAAACATAAACACCTTAAGATGCTAACTAATACATGTTCCTCTAGGAATTATTAGCTGAGGATCAGTCTTTTCCTTAATGGTATAGCTGCTTGGATTCACTTCTCCTTCCATCCATTACATATTGCTTATGAGACTTTGGGGTCTTCGCTGACACAGTAACCTTCAAAACATAAATAATTAACACAATATTCAGTTGGTGGAGAAGTTAGCATAAAAATGATCAGAGTACACAAAAATCACAACAAATAACTGATATATTGCGTTTTTAGCGTATTCTAACTCATGTTTTCAACCGTTTTTCGAGTCTTGTTCTTGTTTATCGAGTCTTTTCAGGTTATGAATGCTTTAGGATGAATTTTTGAGCACAGAGAGCAAGGAAATGGAGAATGGGCGAAATAGAGGACGATCGATCGATCCAGACCATGGATCGATCGATCCCAACATGCAATTTCGGCTCTTTTGTGCGGGACAAATTCCGATCGACCGAGCAAGGAGCCAGTCGATCCTCAGACCATGGATCGATCGATCCCCTCCTGGATCGATCGATCGCCTGGTCGATCCGTTTTTGCACGGATTTGCGGAGCACATTTCGATAAACTGAGATAAAAAGGGAGTCGATCTTCATCACGCAGATCGACCGATCCACTTCTGGATCGATCGATCCCGTGGTCGATCCAGACCGGTCTGCGCGCAAGAAAACCGGATTTCTCGGTTTTATTCAAGTTTGAACCGGTTTTGTTTAAGGATTTTCGGGAAAAACGTGTTGAACCCTATTTGTTGCAGTTGCTGAGTGTTTTTCTCAGGACGTTTCATTTTTATATTGGATTGCTCTTTGGCTTTTGGAGATTGTAAGCTCTAGGGAAAAGAAATCTATACTCTTGATAGAGAAGCTCTTTCTGAACCCTATTTGATTTCACGTTTCTATTCAATGAATCAATCTGTTATTCTATGTGTTCTTCATTCCATGTCTGAGTAATCCTACAGTTAGGCTAGGGTGAATCGAAGGGATCCATGAATCATTGAGATTGACATGTTAGATAGGGGTTAATCCTGTAGGTTCTTCATCTAGATGTATCTTATTGCTTGAACTGGACTGCGCACCTAGTTCATGATCTCTAGGTTGTTTAAACTCATCGAAAATGACTGTT